>JAODIE010021127.1:0-44581 GCA_027575565.1 Diploeciton nevermanni
AAGAAGGCAACATGCCGAAAACGTTTTACAAATCAATTTTAAGCAAGTGTTATAGTGCAATTTTTCAACATAATAAATAAATATTAGTAAGTGTTATAGTGCAGTTTTATTAACATAAAAAAGTACTTACAAAACAAGCTTTATTTCTTAATAAAAGCAACTTATTTGTTTCTGTCATACACAAAAAGTGCAAATTGAATGTACACTTTTATAAAATATTTGTTTGCTTTTTTACAATTTTTGTCACCATCCAGTACCGAGTATAGATGCATAAATGGCGTTTACATATATTAAATAAAATGCCAGAGAAACTTGTTAATGTGTTTTAACAATGAACTTATCACTAATGCCCATCAAGTATTTATCGCCTTTATGCAATATCTATTTATTTGATCTAATTTACATTGACAAAGCCAAGCCTAATACTTGAAAGATGCTGGCATATTACTAACTTATAGTGTTGCACCTCTTTAAGTGGTATTTTAAAATGTTTTGTATAATATTCATCAATCCAGATCTGATTACTATTTGCCTTGCACAATCCTCGCCTTCTCATTTACATAATGCTTATCTATGGTTTTCTAATCTTCATTATAATAAATGTGTATAAAACTAAATGATAACTATAGTTGGCAGAGCTTGAGAATGGTCGCGACTGCGGTTTGAGTGCGAGTTTCGTTATCCGGCTTTTATCTACTGTTTATACTACATTAATTATCTGATTGTCTGACCTGGCTTGACCATTTACCAAAGGCGATAACGCGTAACTTTAACTAGCCGTTGTTCTCGGTATGCCAACCAGGCCAAGTTACAGCCAGTTAGAAAGATGTCGGACTGCCTTCAACGTGGCAAATAGTTTTAGTGGACCGTTTAAGAGAGAGAAGTAGAGAATTAGAAATTTAAAAAACAAATACAATACTTATCTTATTTTAAATAAGCACAATATGTATTATATTAAATATATGAAGAGATTGCGTCACAACCATTAGCATTACGAGTAACTAGATTATTTCTTTGAAAATAGAAAATGAAAACAATGTTTTGCATCGCTGCTTCTTGTCTTCGCCACGAATGACAGGAATATAAAAGATACTTGGAGTGCTGCCATCTACTGTATTCTGAGATATACATACACACAGTTTTGTAAATGTAGCAATTAGTTATATTTATTTTCGTATCATGATGGATTAACATGCCCCTGTGGTTACAGTTAAGACAATACCAATTGATGGAAGATAATTGCAGAAAATCAATTATTCAAAAAAAGAAATTACAGATTTGCTACACTGGAAAAAAATTAAAACAAAACTACAATCTTTTGCATGTTTTTGGAGTGTACTGTTCTCATGCCGACAGATACCGTTCTTGTCCTCAACTATTGACCACTAGGTTCATATTCTTTTTCTTCTGTTCGGGCTCAAGTATAAAACCAAAAGGTTTTAGAAGTATTAATAATGTTTTCATATCTTTGCATAATCTTACTATTTTTGAAATGTTATATAAAATATAACATCTTTTCTATTCAATGTTAAAATATTTATATCCACGGTATTTATGTTTTGCCATTTTTTATACCAAATATATCATTCCGATTTGTATCCCCATCTGCGTGAAATGGAACAAAAACGCTTTTCTTCCTCAATCCTTTCACGTCTCTGCCGCATCGCTGCCCCGCGTGCTATATTTCAGGGAACTATTAAATGTACCGTGATGTCATGTGATTGAATACGAAAATCTCGCATGATAAAATCACGCGATATTTCGCATCATCTAGTCAAGTCACTCACTTGCACCCTGCCACCCACACCGGCGTCAACATCGATGAGCCGTAAAAAGTTGATATAAACTTCCGAGATGTATTCTATCACTTTTAGCTGCTCAGAAATGTCTGTCACATTTTCGACATTTAAAATCCCCGCCTGGAAGATCAGCACCTCGACAAAAATATGAGTTGCAAGTAAAATATAATTCAAATATGAGACAAAATCCAAATCAGCATTTGTGTTTTAAATTTCGCTTTGGTGTGTGCAAGGGCGGCCGACTAAGATAAAAGGGTGGTGGAAGAACGTATATCGTACGGGAATAGTCGTAGTTGTTGTGGCGACCACCTATCGCACATTCGCACACCATTACCTGCCCGATATAATACAAAAGGTAAGCGAGGGTGTGCGATAACAAGCTTACGAATGACACATGCAATACACACAGAGATTACCATTAAAGGGAAAAGTCCAAAGAAATGTGGAAAGCGTAGGACCATTTAGATTATATGAGTATAATACCAAATACCTGTTTTATAATTTTACACATTTTCTCACATCTTCATCCAGAAATAAAACAGCTTTGTGCTTTGATTATTCGATTTCATCTTTACGAGGTTTCAATCTTTATCGCGTTCCTTTTCAGTGGAAGATACATAGATCTACACCCTCTTGCCATTGCCTTTGGGTTTTCCTGTAGCATTTCGAGATCAAGGTTAACTGTCCATTGCATTTGCACTAATGCACAGCCTTGCCTTTGGAGCAAAAGGCACGTTTTATGCCCTGCCGGATTAACTGATTTTTAAGGGATTTTATGCCACTGATTGTGTTGTGATAACAAGCAAGGTTGGTGGAGTAAATATACAAGAGAACAATGGACGATTTAACTGCACATAAATATTGATAGCTTAGAGAGAAAATATACAGCCGGTAATACCGAATTGGCACAAACGAAATCGTAGTCAAAGCCAATTTATAAAAAAGCATGAAAACTTTAGTCTCTAGCGGAAAGCATTTTAGTTACGTACCTTAAATTAATATTGAGAATACTATAAGAAATCACTGTATCTTGAGCTTTAACACGTTGGGAATCTGTGAGCTACGTGATCCCAGGTTTGCTCTACGCGGCGGCTTTTCTCTCTCTCCCACCTGGCGGTGCGACTGCAATTATTTAATAGTTTGCTACTCTACGAGCTGCGCGCGCATTCGAATAGGAGAGACAGCGTATACACGCGCGTTGAATATTCTGAAGCACGAGATGACAGTACTTGCCTAATTTTCGCCCCGTCGCCGAGAAGAAAACTCAGTTCAAACAGAAATGGAAGAGTTCGGTAACAGTCAAGAAACGATTAGAATCATTAATTTATAATCTATTTATTGTTGATATTATCAAATTCACCAAATTAACGCCAAATACAAATTATACTATGAACATTTGCAATATTGACAAATTATACATCAATATTTTGCAGCAGATGTCATTACCACGTTTTCCATGTTCAAGATTACAAATTACTTGTGGTCTATTAAAATTAATATTAGAAGATAAGGGTGTATAGCATTTCATGTTTAGTGTTCTGTGCTTATTCCACCTTGTAACATTCCTCGAGATATTTAGAAATTTCATATTCCTCACGTTAGGCAAAACATAGATAACACATGGCACGTTAAATTATTGTCAAGCTAAAAACCTGTATCTTTTTCGGAGTAAAGTAAAATGAAGTAAATTTAACTTTACGATTAGCCATTAGCGCACAAGATTAGGCGAGCATTAGACGAATTAAGCGTGTACAGTCTTTTCGATCTCAAGACTCCATTATCAAATCTAATACTTGAAACCAACAAATCATGCCTTCAACAATCTAATGCAGCTTTAATGAAGCTGCAGTTCAAGTAGTAATGAATAGACTCTGGTTGAGACGTTGTGTGTATTTATACTCTGCAATAGTATGTTAATCAGAGATGAAGCGCCATCACCGCTTGGCCCGTAATGGCAGACCGCGTGTAATAACAAAAGTAATCTAATCGCGCGCACATGAAACACTCGACGAGACCTGACGCACCAAGCGCCGCCGCCGCCGAGGAAAAAATGCCGTTGTAAATAAATGCGTAATAAAATTAATTGAACGTATGCTTTATGCGTGAGCTTTAGGTTTATGATCGTATTTACTTACGGACAGCAATCACAGCAAATATAAACATACACGTTCACAAGAGGCACGATTGATGTAAATTAAAAGAGGAGATGAGGGAAGAAAATACAATGCAAGGCATCAATCTATTCAAAATATGATCAATATCGCGCGATATTTTTCAATTCGTCGATGATTTGATGTCAGCATGAAACAGTAGGACAAGCGCATTATTACACGCATTGTCAGTTTGGTGGCAGGCAGGTGGCAGATAGTCGTAAAGCGACTTGCATATGAATTGTCAGCGACACGATAAAGGACGTTAACCGCCTTAAAGCGACGACGGTGTCGCCGGCAGGATATCAGGATTTCAATATCGTCCGCCGCCGACTTTGTATACCATCACGAGGGTGCGCGGGCACATATTTATACGTTCGGTAAGCGGCCGATATGCGCGTATAAATTGTGCGATCGGCAGGCCTTATCAGCTGGCGGCCAGCCGCCGACTTGCAGCTGCCTTCCCCGCCGCCGAATGCCACCCTCTGCCGCGCCGCAGCTCTCTATACGTGCCCAGCACACATGGAATGCAACATAATAATAAAATATATTATAAAATACTATGAAATGGAAATATACACAGTGGTTTTATTACTCGGAATTGATACGCAATAAAATTGAAGAAGTGGAATATGGAGTTGTACTGATAACAGCAATACAATTTATAATTAACGAATTATTCGATAGCAATTGGCAAAGTATACCAGAAACCATGTTTACACAATTAAAGAACAGTGCAATCTCCTGTTTTAACCCTCCGTTTCAATTACTTGCGTGTAAATAATATTGTACATATTTTCATTTGAAATTATATCACCGACATTTGGCTAATTATGATGTGCCAAAAAAACGGTTTAGTTTTTTGGGAAAATTTCAGTTTGGATTTCATAGAATGTCCCAGAACGTTCGTATTTATTATTAGAATTGTATTAAAACATCATCATCAATCTCAACAACTCTTTTTGTAACTAATTTTCGGGTGTAGAGCGTCATGGCGTATGCGTACTGCAACCACATCGGTTATAGACCGACGCCGTAATTGACTTTCCACCACCGGCCTCTCAGTAGCTACACCGTTTTTCTGTTCGGCAGGATGCAGACTTACAGCTTGGTTCTAAATTACCACGCTGCCAAGAAGTATTATAACGTTTTTCTTTTTGTGAATAAGTGCATATCCTGATATAAATGCATATATTATACAAATATTCACCTAGAATGTAATAAAAGTATGTTTCCCAGACTAAGTATGAGTTGCCCCTTAGAGCACTACTTATTTTTTTTTTTTGTTATTTTTCATATTTAAGCAATTATACATTGAGAAGGTAACAAACCAAAAATCTTTTATATACAAATAATAAGTGTTAAAGTAAATATATATCATCACAATGAATATTAAACACTGCATGACTGCTCTCAACGATAGCTTCTACATGTTTTGTAATTCTATCAAATTGTTTTATGGCCATAAAAATTCTCCAATAACAATTATTTCTCCACCTATAATTGTGTCAACTATGCAACCACATTTTCAAACAAATATTCGTATTACATTGAATCCTTGTTATAATTTAGTTGGTTATCAATTGCCGCTATAAGGCGACAAATGGCACCCGCTACCTTTTTTATTCCTCGTCTCCACCACCAGCCACCCCCGTGCGCTCTTGCTTATCGCTCACGCGCAGATTGAATATATTTCATATGTTTTCATAAGGCACATCTGGCCGCCAAACCGCTATCAGTCAGCGCCAGAGAAGTCCATTATGAGGTAGGAGCAGCGACTACGGAGACGGTTTTGATGAAGTGAGGCAGCTGTGACGTTAGACGCATCTCCGCTTAGTCCTCGTACCCATCACACCCCCAAGCCCGCTCGCACACACAGACACATCCACCAATTGGTGTTTATATAAATGGCCGTGTTTGCCAAAAAAAACCTTATCAAATGCGCGCACCACTCTCTTGTAACTCGTCCGCACCCGAACGCGGTAAAGCGGTGCAAATCCAAATCAAACGACGAACGTAACGACGGCATCATGATAGTCGTGACAACAATAAACATAATGCGCCAAAGTACAACCGTAAAAGGCGGCGGCGGCGGCAAAGTCATTCTATCGAATATCGTATGGATAGGCGGCGATATGAAATTCGCTCACATGCGTGAGGCGATAATAATGTCCGCTGGCAAAAAAGGCACCGTCAAGTTAGCGCTCATGACGTGGCGGCGGCGATGGCGGCATTATAGGCAGCAGTGGCGATACACAAAACGCCTTTTGATATTCGCGCCAGATAAAGTGCGCTCAGCGGACCTTATCAATATTCACGCAAGACTTAACATGTACGTCTCTTGCATAATGGAAGACTTTCAGCTATCATCATTCTACCGAACTACCCAAAAAGAGTGTGACAAAGTTTATAACAAACCCTGCTAAAATTAATTACTATATGAAGAATATAAAGCGAAAATATCAATTTTGATAAATTGACTCAGTATCGATTCAAACGAAATTTAAAGGCTTCCTTAGTAAAATCTATTATTTAAATAATATCGACATATACCCAAACCACACTCGATTCTCTCAAGTCCATGTAAAGCACAGAAACGACATTTTTAACCTTACGTCAGCACGGCTACAGCACTGTCATTTTCATACAGGTCAAACAATCCTTTCGTCATCCATTCAGTTATCACTGCCTTATCATTAGACGCACGTCGCATCCTGCACGCACAAAACAATCTAGTAGCTAGTGCGTTTGCGCATATGCCGGCGGTTGGTTTTTAGTTTATCAACAACGACCAAAGTCGAAGATACGCGATATCTTATGCTGGTACCAGCTGAACGAACCAAACTAGGAGCTCGAGACAAGAGCCGCATCTAGTATACAATCCAAATATCACCCTCACTACCATCATAACAACAACTACCACCTGCTAGATAACTCTCCTTTTCTCCATACCGCACTCGCAGATATCAAAAAATTAATTTATAACGCACTCTGATTGCAAAACAATACGGATTTTATACAATGCGAAGTGGCAACAATCGCGCTGGAAATATTTTATAAATGCAAATTAATATCGGCCAGGCCAAGGTCGGTCTGGAATATAATCAGTCGTAATAAGTCCGGTAATTGCATGTATAATTTAACAGAAGGTGCCACGCCACGATCGCGATGTCGAGATAAGTGTTATCGGGAGGTGAGCTCGACCACGTCACTAGCTACAGAAGCGATAGTAAGCGCTTGCTAAATTCAGAATAAGCTATTTACCTTTTTTGTGAAGTTCTTCCGAAACGGATTCTTCAAAATCCCGATTGGTGTTGGAAGCAGATGCTGGAAGTTTTTCATGAGGATCGCCTGGAACACAAGAAAAAATGATACTCCAAATGACTACTGTGCAGACACCCATGCAACAATTACTTCCAATTGTTGGAGTAGTTAATATGTGAGCGAATTTTAACAGATGAATTACTTTCCTGAAAATGCCTGATGAATTGTAGTCCACTATTAGCTTAAATTGCCTTTCACTCCAACTAATTTATCTCCCGGCCACCTGACGTTTGTCGAAGATGTTGACTATTATCGACTTCTGGTATTCGAAAGCATTTTGTTAAGTCGTTGTAGCGGCGAAAGGTACATCGCTGCTCCAAGAGAAAACAGCAAGAAATACAAAACGCCCGGCACCGATTCGTGAGTGGAGTTTTATCCTCGTCCACTTTTATTTATACAAATGTAAATCGCGTCCGACCAGGACTGTCGCTGGTGCCCGTGGCAGTGTGAGTATATGCGCCGGTTTGTTGTGTGGAGGCGCGATATGATCAGAGGCCGGTCTCATTTTCGAATGATTTCATTGTTGTTTTCGTACCATTAGTGTGTTTAGATCGTCTATCGGCGCGCCCCGGCCGCGCGCGCTCTTGTATTTTATACTTCGCGCTCCTCGTGCAGGCGCGATAAAATCGTTTCTCTTCATTCGTACACTACACCCAGTCCACCTTAAACGTGCATTATTGCCATCGCACCTCCACCCAAACGAGGCCGAATCTGTCCATCTCCGAGACACTCGCCAACCCAAACGTTTTTATCCCTTCATCGTGAATACGATCTGCTTGCATACTGCACATGTGAATGCATGCACACGAATTGTGACACTCTGTATTCGCTCGACGCGCCAGCGCATGATGATGCTTGCATGTGTTGGATGTTGTCCATAAATGTAAACATTAATCATTTCCAAGAAGAATTTTAATTCACTCAGCCAGAGGCGGGTAGGGCGGGCGATTACGATCGATCGATCGACGGCCCAGATGGAATGCGCACTTGGTGAAGACGCGAGCGCGACGAGACCCCCTTTTAAGAGCGCTTCAAACGAGCAGCGAATGAGGCGAGCGCGGTTGGAAGCCGTTGATGCCGGAGATGCAGTCAGGCTGGAGGGACCCGACGCAACAGATATCCCGATGACCTAAATGTCTGAATGAAGAATGCTCAGTTGATGATAGCAGTGCATGCGTACCGTCGCGGTAATAATAATTAATTGAACGCGCAAGAAGCTATACATGTGTTTTTTTTTTGCTATATAAAAGCCCCCACTTACCATTTCCTAGTTAATCTCATCTAATACCGCTTATTAATGCAACAAATAATTATTACCCAAACAATAGCAGCTTAAGACACCCCGTATATGTATCGAACGCTCATAGGTATTGCGAGTTCAAACGCAAACGAGATGTAAAAAAAGTTCCTGCATTTGCGAGCCCTTTCAATATCAATGCATCGTAGCCGACACCTCCACGCTGCCACCCATTCCACACTCACCCCTTTGCGGGCACTTCGGTCCGGCAGGAAATGAGACGCCGTACGGGACATTTTGCTTCTGCTTGGCATACGCGAGCGGCGCCGATTCCTGCGATTTATCTCGCCGCACGTCTACATCCAACCACGTACACTCACACACGCATGATACACATATGGACATTAGTTTTCAATTTATTTTAATAAATCTACGCGATGAATCCACTCCAACCCCAACCCGGAGGCGGGGAAATTTCCACCACGTCGAATATGTGCGCGCATATTTACACCCTCTCTTTTCGGAGTAGAAAGATAAGGATTGGAAAATTGCAAAGCGGCCGTCAAATGTGCCTAAAATGTAAGGGTATGAATAAGGCATTTAAGGGCGGTTTAATACTGCGCGGGCTTTTACATTTTAAAGATACATTTTCATTTGACGTGTGAAATGCAAAATCAAGGAGGCCTCGACTCCTGACGCGACAATCTAGAATTGAAAATGATTAGAAGATCAGTTTAGAAATAAAAAATGTACAAGAGAACAAATGCGCCTCCACCATTACCCCTCCTGATATAGCAATATTAGGTGAACTAACGAGAATCATCGATATAAACTAGTTGTTTTTGATGATTAAAATTAAAACAAGAGTACTTCTTCCACTAAAAATAAACAAGATGAGTGAAAGGTGAATTGACCTGAAACACAAGTAGCATATTAATAGAATTGAGATTGCAACTTGATAGTTTTAATATAGTAATACTTTATTCTTCGCTTAAAAGAAGAATGATAATTCCTTTTTACAGAAATCGATTAATTTGAACGTTTCTTCTAGAATAATCTAACAAAATCGAAACAAATGAAATTTTCTCGTGATAAATAAACATGTATCATTTGAGCCTCAATATATTTTCCTGCCCCAAATTAAATATTATCAACGTAGCACACTCGAACTAAATGATTTAAACAAGAAGTATAAACAAAAAGCAACCAACTTTAGCCAACTGCTCACTATGTAAATATTCATGAGGCAATCATTCCTGTGTGAAACAAATGAGAAATTTAGTGTGGTAATAGAGCAGTCAATTAACCTACGCTGTGTGGAGATAATAAATTTGTGAGCGTGTCAATGCGTCCACTGCAAACCGAATTTGTTGCTTCTATGTCAATAATGGGCGCTTACCAACGTTCCTACCGGCTACCAAATATTGAAAATTAGACTTTAAATTGGTACCGAATAGCCATAAAAGGCAAATAATAAAAGAGTTTAATTGGAACATAAATACTTACTCGCATGTATTTATGTTCCGCTCATATGACTAGATTTCACATTTTATTTCCACCCCACACCCATTCCAGCCCCGTTAACCATCTTTGATTGTGCGATATGCAACGGCAAGTAATGCAATGTACCCGCTCGTTGGAGTGGTCTGATGCCACCTCTCTCCCTCGCCCGCCACCGCAGCTATAAGACGCATCCGCCATCACTGTCGCTGGACGATACACGTAACATTATAGAGGGCGGCAGAGACCTTGATAAAATCTCGCTCGTTTTAAAACTCGCGTACTTCGGCGTGCCAACTTCGGACTAAGAATCATTAAGATAAACCCGCCAGATTAATGGAAAACTGTAGCGGAAAATTTTTACGTAAAAATTATACTACTTTATATCATTCTGCGATAACTTTTTAAGAAAAGCCAACGTTATTGCCGGATAGACCTGCCCCCTTAGAGAGAAACTAATTTTTAAATTCTTAGAAATTATTTTAAACATTTACTCTAAAGTAAATAAACCGTGGAAAAATTTTTCAGTTAATTATTATAGGAAACCTTTCAGCATGTAATTAAACCGTAAGGTTGAAATCTAAATGCGTTTATTTTTAACAATTGACAACAGCGATAGAAACAATACTTTCCAATTAACGGTTAATCCATTTCCATTTGATTATTACATTAATAAAAATTACAAATTAGGTGGATTTGTTTATAATTCTGCATCAACATTTTCGCTTATACTTCAAATTAGCTATATTTGCGTTAATTCCATTTCAAAAACATTCATTAAAGTAAACAGAACAAACATTATGAACAATGAAATAAAATTGCAAAAGAAATAAAATTATATATAAAATAAAATAATAAAGCATATTTTTCGATAGTAGTTTTGACTCATGACCAAATCTAACCTCAATATACTATAAATTGCAATTGTTTGTTACCAACTTAGTGATTTGTCCACTAATGATTGCGATAAGAATTGGTAACTAAGTAGCAATCCAAGTATAATGCGCTTACTATAATAGTTAAAGATTTCTTAGAAAATTCCATATCATAGCCCACCTAAGCGTATATCTGAGCTAATACATTGTTGGAAGTTTTCTAATTTTCGTGATTGTAGATTGTTTCAAGTAGTTTGTGAATAAATTGTATTCGAATCGATAGTTGTACAAGGAAGGAAAAAAATGGAAGCAGATTTTCCAACTTTATTAGAATCGCGATTGTCAACGGTCGTGTGGCGTGGTGCGTTTGCGATAAGTCGCGCGAGGACTCGCAGGACTTGCACAACTCGAGAGCGCGCGCACGGTATTAGCGACTTTATCGGCTGCGTATCACGACAATATGCTAATTCGGCTACGACCAGCCTCGGTTGGCTAATGTGCCGTTGAATTTTTCTTCTTGCAGTAATATTTCATTCCCGTGCGAGCAAACCGGCCGTTTCGTCCAGAGATGCTACATTGTTGCTACAAATGCGATATTTTGCTTCTGGAAAAGCATATTTCGGACACTCTCTATAAGGATGGAAAATATTGCATCCTGCTCCGAATGAAAACTACGCTAATATTTTCACTCTCACCATGTACAAGCCAGCAGATAAGTCGTTTCGACACCCGTACAGCGTACAGCATTGTTTTCCATTTGCCGTCCGCCCGAAATTCGTTTCCTGATCGCCGCTGCTGCCTACCGCCGCTGCCTGCCGCTGAAGACACGGTCGACCGTCAGGAAATGAATTTTAGCGCCGGCCGTGCGCGACGTAAACCAATACATGTACGTACACCCTGCGACGCTCCTGCCGCCTCAGAATCAAATGCCCCATCCAAAAAGCCGACTAACACATTACGCCTCACCCCATAAAGCTCCCGCGTCTCCAACAGCCTGTTTATTCCAGCACTATTAGCCGACAATGAGTGCAAAATGCCTGAAAACGTATTTATTGTAGCTGCCATGCTCACGGCGGATAAATCGTTTCTTCTTCCGATTTATGCAGAAATATTCCACTGTGGGTGCTGGCCACCACCCCGCCCTCGCTCCATTCCATAAAAACTGGATGATGACGGGTGTATTAATTCCAGCACGAATTTTAATGATGGCCGACGATTATTATTATTATTATTGCACTGCAATATATCCACGGAGTGACATCGAAGGTTCGTCTTGAGCACAGCAGACGGACGAGACACTTCCAAGTCACTTCGCGCCGCGCGCCGATAATAAACGATATTGAGTGTTTTTATGTGTCATTTGTTCGAGGCGCGTATCAATAATGCAGCCGATATTGGGGTCGGCGCGCCACACTAATCGTATGTATCAAATAATGATTTTACGTTGAGAGCAAAACATAAAAAAGTAGTTCCCAAGAAAGGAGCGCGCCGCAGCGCCAGCAGAGATTGCGCGGGAATGGATTTTACCTATTTGCTTATCAGCCTGAATAATTTATGCCCATTAATGCGCGAGATTAAATTCCAGCTGTCCTTGCGGTTTATCAATATCATATCTGTAAATGTGAGTGTGTTGGCCCGAGTGCCGCAAAGACTGCCGCCGCTAAAATCCTTTACTTTGTAAACACTTGCCTCTTTAAACAATGAAAAACAATCATTTCTTTCTTTGCGAGCTCAATATTTGACATTCTCCAGGCTTTAGGTATCTCCCGCCTATAAATGTGCAACAATGCCTCTTACGGCAAGAGAGCGAATCAAAAATCTAACCTAAGAGACATGCAACGTAAAAGCTTATAAAAATGATTGTTCAATAATCCTCTAGGCATGTCCTATCCGAAACAATGAAACATTTAAACGAAAGCTATTATCACACTAGTCATATTTAAAGGTGTGCCGCCCCAATGACATAGACAAATGTACGCTCTGCTACAAACAGGAAACATCATAAAGCAAGCTGGCGTGACATGCATCCCGCCCGTCCCCTCCGTCTGCCTGCCTGCAATTTGCATATTGCCAAGGCAGTTAAATGCCGACATACATAAACACTTTTTCGTCAATGTCATCGCACTAAATCTCCTTCATTCACCGAAGGATAAATGCCGAAATGTGCGGCATTGCTGTGAACGATAGGCAAGATAATAAATGGCACATGTAGATTAATAAATGCAGTGGTTGCGCTTGCTGCAGTTTCCAGCACTCGATTCCACACCTGGAAGTTCCCAGCAGATGACACCTCTCGACTTGGCAACAAAGTCAGCGCGCCTTTTCTAATAAATAAGATGAGCCGCGATGGCACCTGATGAAGTTTGATGATGTTTCATCACGCACGACAGTGCAGGCGCATCGTTTGTCATCTGCCGCCTCCACTACTGCCGCCGCACGCGTGTATCAATCAAAATCTTTCCCGCTCCGCGCTGTTATAAAGGAAATGCCTTAATCTCCGCTTCATTTTCGGATTGGAGCGCGAGATGCATTGAAACGAAGTAGAGCTGCAGACGACGTGCAGCGTCGCGACGCCGACTGACTGCGTCGCGATGATGAACGGCAATTTTAATTAAAATAAGAAAAGACCCAATCTTAATTGCGCTCTTCAACATGTTCAAACCGAATTTAAAAACGCTAGCAAAAGCCACACTTTTTGGAAGGGCATGAGCGAAGAAAACATTAGTTGTTCCTAGGCTTAAAGTGGCTTTACCCGTAATTAACAGAAGAGATAACCGTTCTGTGTATGCTAGCTAACTAATAAATACCTACCACGTTTTTTCTTCCGCCAATTGCAAAATGCTAAGCGACCGCGGCGAGGTTTGGGTCCATTCCTTGCGCAAAAATAATGTCAAGTCAGATGAAATTTATCACAGTTTTTTCCTGCGAGCAATTCTCTTACTCGGTACCATATTAACATTGGAATCTTCCGTGTAAATAAATGAAAATACTACACAGGTTATCTACACACAGAATTCTAATGCTCGCCGTGGCCATACAAGTACGAATTTATTATCGAATTTGCATATTCTCACGTTCACACATTTGTACAGATCTGCACACTAGAAGTTGGATTATTACTCAACCATTTGTTACACTCTTCCGTCTTCAAATGAGTGTATTTCAGCACTCGTGAGTTCATGCGTTCATGCATTCGCGCCCGTTCATATCACGACATGCGCATGAACAATTTGCACATTATTTGTACTTTGGTGCGCGGCACTTTGTTCAATTGGAGTGTGGGGCTTGAATCACGCCGAGAAGAAGGATTGCGATTGTGTAGATGTACAATAGTGTCACTGCATGCATGCGTATGTTAATACTAAATTAGATTTACTAGACTTTCATGTATCACCGCGCCATTTGTTTCATGCAGTTAATTCCTTGTTGGTATCGGCAATCTAAGCAAGTGCAGCAATTCATCAATCTGACACTTTTAAGAAGATGCAGAGATTAGTTTTGACATGGAACGTCCATGTAAAACTCCAGTAAAAAAATCCAAGAAATTCAACTGGTATATTTCATGTATTCTCTCTTTTTTTTTATTCTGGTAATTAATGACGTAATTAGAGTGGTATTCCTATCAATGAGTTACCTAAGTCAGTGTTTTCCCAGCTGAGAGGAAAGTTTGAAATCACCGGCCTAAGTGTTTTAACCTTAAAATTATCACAGTAAGCTCAGAACCACGGAAGCAAATAGAGTTGGTAAGGAACTGCAAAACGGAAAGATCTCCAAATAATTTTCGCAATTTGCTGAAATAAGTCTACAAAGTTACATTCTCGATGGTATAATTAATAAAATAAAATAAAGAAAAATAAAAAAAAAATTAATAAAACGATGTATATTCAATAAAAACGTTCCACGTTAACTTCACAATTTATATTTCAAATTTATATCTACCTATTGACATTTGTATAAATCTGAATATTCCTCCCTCTAACTAAGAAGAATTTACGTTGTATTGCCTCAACTCTTACATTCGAAATTCCAAGCCATCCGCCAATCGTTCATAGACAAGTAATATCAGCTCGGTTTAATGTTTTCGACTGCCAATTGATCCTCGCTTCCTCCTATCACGAGCGGATCATCTTCAAAGCAAAATAGATCCGTTCATGCCTTGCAATATTAATAAAATTATTTAGTCCCTATATAGTACGACTATCCGTTAGGCATGATATCACAACTAGCAATACCTAGAAAACCAATAATATGAAAGTGCACGAACGATTGAATAACGTGTAAACATTTTAAAGAAAAATGTAAAACGCTACGACATAAACCTCCCGATAAGTCTGCACCAAACTGTACACAATGTTGCAGAAACCTTCTTCGCCGGCAGTGAGAATTAGTTGTCGTTAGCCACACGCATCGTATGAAAACAAAATTGGTCTGCATCTACGGCTGCACTATCGACGATGTGCGATCATACCTCGATTAGAGTTATAATACGACGTATGTGGCCATGTACGTAAATCGAGTGTAAATAGAGCCACTTTAAAGCAGGAACGATGTTGGCGGTGCTTGAACGTTAAAGTCGACTTAATAGACTCATCATGTTGTGTTGTCGCTCGGGATGAGTAGGTTCTCTGACGCTACAGGTAAATGGATACACGGACGTGTTTGAATTGAACAACTTGAGTTCAACGTAAAACATAACACGAATACATAAATAATTTAGAAGACGAGTTTTAAATGTGTGGTTTCATTCGTTGAAACAATAATCTAAATCTGCTAAGAAAAATTCTCTTTTTGGGGCTAATTGACACAACGATAAAGTAGTGTCTGATCATTCTACATTAAATTGACAACATTTTAAGTAGTCTAATTTCAACAACTTAATTAATCTAGGTATCGTTGAGTTTTTAATATTCATCAGTAAATATTTATTTATATAACATTTACGGCATGTTAATAGTGTTGGTTCCATTTGAATTCTATCAAAAGTTGTTCCAGAATCTTGACTCTCCATTGGTCACCACAACGTTGCAATGACTTCATTTGATTGCATGTTGGGAAAGCGTCCGTTTGCTTGTCGAATGTAAATTTGTAATTAATTAACATATCACGTGTCCAGCGTCTAGCGAACGCTTTGTCGTGAGATACAGCAAACATAGTAACAAGCGCAAATCCCGTGTCGAGTAGCGCCCACGCTGAACCAACACTACATCGTCGTTGGGAACAAACGAGCATCGCCATACCGGCTGCAATTCGCAGTGCACAACATATTCGTAAATCAACGTGCACTGCTAGTTTACCAAGAAGAATGGCAGGCCATTCGATAGGCAAGGGTATGCTAGAGTAGGGAAGAGCACTTGCTCGTGTTTCGACAATAGGTGTCGGATATCGGTGTTACATAGGCAACGAAGTCGTCTACATATATTGATTGGCTTTCTTGCCGTTCCAATTCTGCGTTGTTTTTTGCACGCGGGCACCGGTACCGTTCTTAAGCGAGTGTGGTAGGATTATAAATACTGGCTGCAGCCGCACACCACAGACACGTCGGCATCGTGGGGACGCGTTCCGCAATCGGGAGTAATTTGTAGTCGTGTCGGAGGTGATATATGTTGACGTGTAAGCATACCAAGCGTAAAGTAACAACGCTTTCAGCATGCTAGATGGTGATCGGAAGAAATTAATATCGACCAATGGAACGTATAATAATGTGAAATAGGAAGCATGCAATAAGTCGATGATAAGAATTTTTGAAAAAAGTACACAGGTAGTAATAATATATGTTGTTACATACATAGGAGAGCTTAAGAGATTTATAGATAGATAGTACTATTCAAATAATTGGGGTTGAATATTTTTCATGTGCTGACAATGCAAACAATGAAAAGAAAAACCAAATTGTAGTATAGGTAATATCAAAAATTGAAAGTAAATAAAAGCGTAGTCTAAAATTGCAAACCAAGAGATATTATCGTAATTGTACATTTGCTTATGTTTTCTACAATTGGAAGACATGAAATGATTTATTTATTTGGTGCAACATTATTCACCTTGCGGTTAAGTTTTGCCTCGCCAAACAACATGATTTACGTTTCCCTTTAAGTCTCCAAATGTTCTTCTCCTCCTTCTTCTCTCCGCTGCTGCACATTCTGCGATTTCCGATACTAACGCCCGTGATGAAACCAGCAAAACATACAAGCAATCTAAAGTGTCCATGAGTAAAATTCGTTTTCCTTTCATACATCATACAATTTTTGATGAGCAATAGAAATCAGGAAAACAGGAATAATGATTGTTTGCATTACAAAGTGGCTCAGCTATATATGTTGCTATATTTGTGTTGCGTTGGTCAATAGGGAATAATTACGGTGTAAACGAACCCCATTGTCCCGCCAAAGTGAAACATTACGGAGTTGATCGTCATCTCGCAGATAGACCACCACTTATAATATAATTTAGTACCGACGATGCCGACGAGCCAATACTGTAAACAGAGCCAATATCCGCTATGCTTTTTTCTCCTCTTCTTCTTCTTCTTCTTCTACTTCTTATTATTATTATTATTATTATTGTTCCTGAAGGGATTAGCAAAGAGGTAAGTACATGTTCACGCGAGCATCGTAAAGTAAGGAAAAGATCTTCTTTAGCCGCTGCGACAGGCCGTACTTATGTAGACATAGTGTTGAAGGCATGTGCGCAATGCACATGCGCAAACTGCTTAA
This sequence comes from Diploeciton nevermanni, assembly GCA_027575565.1. Lineage (NCBI taxonomy): Eukaryota > Metazoa > Arthropoda > Insecta > Coleoptera > Staphylinidae > Diploeciton > Diploeciton nevermanni. The sequence goes on from JAODIE010021127.1 coordinate 17,599, forward strand.
GCACTTACAAACAACACCTTCTTTTATTGCTCAACGTTGGCGCACGATCGCGATGATGTACCTTAAGACGATGGTACCGCACTCTTCGCGACCATGGAAAGAGGTCCAGCCATCGATCGTATCAGGCGCGACGGGCGTAATTATTGTGTTATGCTGTTTAGACAAAATTTTGCGATTGCTTGATTTATAGCGGCCACAGCGGCGCGCGCGTGATTCACCACCAATGCACCCACGTTGGTGGTGCTGGGCTCGCAGTGTGGCGTAATCGTTGGGATGATTTCAGTCAGCGATGCGATGATGCCGTTTTGTTTGCATCGCGCAACACGCACGCCACGCACTCATGCGGAGAGAGGACGAACAACACCTGTGCGCGTCGCGTTCATGCAATTTCACACCAACTACTCGCAGGACGAGCCAATTCATACAGTCAGTCAACACACCACACTCGCAGCTTAGCAGCTTATCGCATATCGGAACAAGCCCATACACCCATCCGAGAACAAGTGCGCCTGTAAATGAGCGCCGTTATGGCAGAGCAGCGCAACAGGTAAAGATAATACGTAATTTCCATGCGAAAATTGCACCTAAGGATTTATTAATTTATTCGAAATCACCAGTCCATAAGTGTGATATGTGCAGGACAGATTTGCTTTTAACTCTTCCTAATTATGTTTAATCTGAGATGTACTATCGTACTGTTTCATGCGTCCATTTGCATGTAATCGGTGCGTGCGGCGAATATTAATTTAGATAGTAATCAACGAAAGTGGCCGAGAGAAGTCGATGTATTAATACGTCGCTCATTTTCTCGCCCACTCAATGATTACACTTATTGCTTCGCTCGTCGAAGGTTGATCTTTGGAAGCTTGCTTGCTAATAAGTAGTTTATCGTTAGCATTTCTTATGATGTATTCTAACTTGGCAACTTGGGTGAAGGTGCCGGGCATGATAAGCCTGTAGGTGACCATTACCACAAGTAATGTTTATGCAAATTATCAATTTTGATAATATTTTTGTTTTGCGCCTTTTCCACTCACCAATACTATTGTGCTACCCTTTTTTATGAGCCTTGAATCCGTTTCTTAGGAGAATTAATCCTTGCGGTCTATTTACAATCGCAACACTTCGATTCGCTAGACGAGATTAGTTAACAAAATATTTCTAATGATTTAGGAATTAATGTTGTCTAAATTGATTCAAGCATACCGGTCCTAGACCGACACCGTACTTGACTTCTCATCACTGATTTAATTTCTAATTTAATTCTTCAATAATTTATAAAATTATAATTCGTCGCAATAAGCTCTAAACACAAGTGTTCATATTAAGGTTATTGTTTGCTTTGAAAGTACCAATTCGAACCGAGTGCTCAATATTTTCTTGCCTTAGAGAGAATACAGTGTGCACATTATAGATATGTTTTAGATAAAGAAAAATTAAATAAAACTTATTGCGTATTCCATCTACATTAAAGCTTAATACATATTATAACCTCTCTCTTTCACCTGATGAAGACGGCGTCGCGGCCCATCGTGCATTGGACGCGCGGACACCCGGTGATAAATCAAGCGCATAACGAGGAGGCCCCGCTTTCGAGCTATCGCGAAGGCTGAGCCCCGCCTGGTGCTCACGACTCGCCCGCCTCTCAACGAGCTTAGCGCATCCGAGATGGATGCAATCGGGCAATCATCGCAAAGGGGAGATGCCAAAGTGAGAGACCAAACAAATATAATCTATGGGTGCACACTTCGTCGGCGTGTATTATATGGTGTGCTCGTCTTCTCTTGAACTCGGACAGTCCGCCATTGAATCCATCTTCAAATTTACATATTTCCAATCAAGTAAGAAACTACTGCTTAATTAAACTGAGTAACTAAGCAAATAAGACATTTGTGATAAACAAATAAAGTATGTATTCTCTCCAATCGCATAAGAGATAACGCTGGCAAATGATGAAAAAACACAAATCTAACAGTCTAACAGAAATAGATCTTGTTTGTATCTGCGCTCATTGTCCGAATTAAAAGCCATTAATTCCGCTGGAAAGATAACGCCGCATGGTGCGCCGCGTCGACCTGGGCGCACCCACCAATTCGATATAAAACGTAATAACATTTATTATTAGCGCACCGCGCGACGTGCAATTGGAATAAATTGAGGCTCAAGTCCGAGAGGAAACCAGGGACAACATATGCTACTGATGAGATCACGCATGATTAGCTTGAGTCATATCCACTGCAACGAAGAAATTAATTATTTAGTGCAATAAATATATTTTTTAAAATAATTTCGTATCTCATATAAATTCCCGCACTTATTCTTAACAATTTTAGCGTAACAATTGCAGCGTAGAATTTTAGAATGGCATGACTCGAATACCAGATGTAATTTACAAACTTGCAATAACATGGCGGCGTTAAAAATAATTATCTCCGCAATAATCATTTTTGAAATACCATTTGGTTGAAAGCATGAAAAGAAACAGTGTGATTCTCGACACGTGCTTTCCATAAAACTAACATTTACACAAAACAAAATTTCTGAGTACAACTCAACAACTTGATTGTTGAAAAAATGGTGTCAACGACATTTACCTGTAGTCTGACATAACATTACGCTAAATCGTAGAAAACAAGATTTCGCCAGGAAATATTACGAGAAAGAATATGAAAGCGTCTATAAGTTTACTCTAGGAATATATCAATCCTTCTCAAGTTACCTCGGCAATATAAAACAATAAGCATTCCACTTAGCCAGTCAATATTTATCGGCGCAGTATCTTCCTGCATGCGCGTTCATTTATCGTTATCGCGTGTCAACATCGACCCGCTAGCCGGGGGCCATCTAAATTAAGTTATCTCCATCTCCACCGATTGCGGCCTTTATCTGCCTTTAATATGCATACGCTACATGTGAGGCGACGGCCTAGCGCTGTAATAACCCGCATAAATTCACCAATATACTTCTGGCTGCCATGGTCAACATGCTTAGATGATCGCAAGCTGAAGTGAACAAATGATTAGCCTCCATTAATTCCCCATGGGCAGCACTTGGAGAACCCACAAGTAATAAATTATTTATGCTTAAATTCCGAGCTAGTTATTTATTCAATTTCTAATTGCCTTCAACGCAGACGTGAAGTGGCCAGCGCGAAAGATATAGTGTTATTAAGGCGGAGCGGATAATTAATATGAATTGTTCAATTCTGTAACTAAATACTGCTATGTAATATACGAAAATAAACAAATATCTGCTCTACTAATTGCGATAGTTTTATTACACTCTCTAAAAGCACAATTAGAAACAACTGTGATGTTTGAGCAAATATTCCGGCTTTTCTTCATTGGTGTTTTTGATTTTTGTTGCTTGAGACACTTGTTGCTTTGTGACCGTTATTCTGCCAAGTCTCCACGCCTGGATTGGTAGACCAGGCCGCCACCGTTTGAGAATTATAATACTACTAAACTTAGTCCCATTCAAGCACAATTAGAACTAGACATTGCACAAGAACACAACAAAAGTCGGGACAGATGTTATGAAAGAATGGAAAATATGACATACCCACATACAGGTGCTTAGAAGATACTTTACCATCTGCTCACGTTCCTGCGTTTCAACACGAATTTAAGCACTTGGATTCAATTCATACTCCTAATAGTAAGTAACAAATATAATTCACATTATACGTGACGGCAATGGTGCAACTGCTTCAGTAATAATATTGACAGCCTTGTCAGTGTGTCCTTTCAGTCGGCACAGAATAAAATGGTAACAATAAAATCAATGTGCTATTATGTATATGGGTATTGCGTGTGGTGTGCTTGCCGTTTAATTTCTAATGGTTGTCATAGGCTAGATAATATTGCAGCAGCAGCAGCCGCCGCCGCCTCCAACCCTCGCCGCTACAGATTGTATAGATCTTGATTGTATTGCGATATGTTATTCGATGCGCATTTATGTTTGCGTTTTGACGTGCTTATAAATATGACCGCGAGATAGCAACAACGAATCGGCTGATTTCACATTGTACTCGATACGCATTTAATTAGTAATTACGTGTATTCTAAGCCCTAACCGCAAAATAAATGTTTTCATTGAAGGCGTTAAAAACGAATTGTTTGTACATGACAGTACTGATTCATCATTCACTCCAATCGCTGTGATTTTCTAGCTACATTTCGAGGAAAGAATTGTACGAATTTAGAATAAACAGGACGTGATCAATGTCCTGTGTGTAAATTGCATTATGGTTATAGCCTAGCCTCAACGGACCCTCGTTTTCTGTAGGTGATAACAGCGATAAACTATTGTATCATAATCACAAGACAATGACACATACTTCCCAACAACAATAATCTTAATGACTAGTAGAACATTTTTACTGCTTTTATGTTAAACCTTCACATATGGCGAAACTATATAATGCGTTAATAGCTACAACTCTTGTGGAATCCTATTTCGAATTAAAATAGTTGTAAAAGTCTAGGTACATTTCTGTAATAATTTAGGCTTACCTTATAGAAAATTACAACAAATTTTATTAACGTAATTGTGTTTAAAAACAAACTACATCCACGAACAAACGCACCTGACCTATAAATGAAAATATAAAAACAACAAATGTAGGGTTGTAGGCGACATGACGTACTCTTCCACGAAGGTGCAATATTTGTGCAATTCTTTGCAATTGCTTATATTTAAACGACCTTAATCTTCAATTGTAATCATTCTTAAATTTCATTCTGTTATCTTCTGTGTCATATAACAAAAGTTGTATTTAATAAATGACGAAAATAATTGGCTACCGATTCTAGTACGCACTCTTACTAAAACCATAATCACTCATTTTTCCCAACATGTCAAATCGTTGCGCATTTCATTATCTCATTATAAGTCTCCTCTTGTCAATTCGATTCGAATGTGCATCATGTCTTCCTCACGTTGATCAATTAGAGCAGTACGATGTACGATGGTGTACGCGCGAAACGCATCCAACAGTTTCCAGCTCGAGGTTAACTGATGCGTTTTTAGCATCAGATTGACAGGACCCGATATATGAGTGGATGAGAATAAACGCGATGACCATTTCGTGTATGCATCAACGATTCGCCAAAGTCAGTGTCGGCCTTAGTTTTCAACTGAATAGCTGAGAGAACTGGTTGCTTGTGAATGACTGAATAAATATCAACATTTACATTATATAAAATATAATAGGTAAAATAATTGATAAATGTAACTTGTATAAATAATTGATGTTATAAATTCTACGCAAAGCATTGTTGTAATTAAAATACTGATGCGTTCCTTTTCTGCTTTTGATAAAGCTTTTGCTCCTACTCAAATCTGGGCGCTTCCGGCCTGATTTTGTTCGCAAAACGATTACAAATGAAATCCATCGGCATTGAATGATAACGAGAGATTAACACCACATACAAATTGCGAATGGATCTAAATTCACAAAGCCAGTAAAAATAACCCAAGCCATTTTATTAATTAATACCGTACTTGGTTTAATTCCGTATTATTTGCGATAAAACTGACAGATTCAAATAGTTTCGAGGAGTAGAATATAATATTATATTTGTTAATAACATGTGGACAACATGTGGACAACCATTCTTCCTTCATTTCAACTCATCAGTAATTGAATATTTATGAAGCCAGAACCGAATGTTTGCGTTAAGCATTTTTTTTTTGTATTGTGAAATTTAAAACTAGAGATATTAGCATCAAAGTAACTGATTGCATGCTTAAAGTAGTGTTAATCTATTTTCGGGTTATCGTCCCGTTCGAAATCGGTTTTCGACCATTCGAAAGCTGAAAGCTAGGCGTCGCCATCAGTTGATGGCTGTTATGCGGTCAGTCAGTGCTAGTTGCTTTCATTTCGAGTGCAGCAGATACTGCGCTTGGCAATCTCGGCCTTTTGTCTGGCGATAACACACGGACACGCTTATACAATTATATTAGTTCGATACGGCGATAAGCAGATGCAGATAGTTTTCGAGATGTTTCTGCAATATACCAACCCCATACCAGTGTTATTATCGCCAGGACGGTGCACGCGGCCGGAAGAGAATTTTATCACTTATAGTCACCATAGAAAGCTATCACCATCCAGCGCCCTCTTGTGGCCGGTAGCTGCCAACTTGGAATCTTGCTGCATTAGCTACTCCATCAACGTGTTCGAGGCCCGTTAGTTCATGTGTTCCTACGTATGCGTTTCGATTAGTCAGAAGGATATGCACACGGCGATAGAAATAAGTAGAAGCGTGATATTGTTTCTCCGCTTTATCGCGTCGTCGCACTACGAGGAGGAGCAAAGTGCATGTTAATCTTATCGCACTCGAATCAAAGTCCTTCCTTTTACACACATCACAACTCGATGACCGCAACTGACGGACGAGCGGCGAGAATATTAATCCAGCCGTTGGGATGCGCGCTCGCCGGATTCGATGTTATCAGCGCGTGCCCGAAAACGGACGGATGCGAAATAACAAATAGTACTGAAACAACGCGCAACAACACATGAGTGCTGAAATGCGAAAAAATGTCCAGAGAGGGTCAATTGCATCCTGGCGGGAAAACAGTCAAAAACACGTTAATATTATCCATATCGCGAATGCACAACGTTTATATCAAGACCAAAATATTAGATAAATTTCATACTTTAGCGCTCATTCGGCTTCAATCTTAATGAAAATCGTCATTCGATGTCACAAGCACAAAGTTAATAGATTTCTTTTTTAAATTATTTACGAGCATCTTTATAACAAAGTATCTCCATGGCTTTATATTCTGTTGTGAGCAGCGTGCTGACAAGCTGACACGAAAAATTCTAAGTTCGTTGTTTTTCCGCGTACGGGCATTGTATGCACGCGTGTATCGCGACGCTTCGTATTCGTCGCCGCCGGCATTGTGTTACATTGTGCGCTGGCGGCGATAGCGCAAGCATGGACGGGCGGCGATTGCATTGGACATGGCATTATCGGGTTGTTATCAATATCGGTATCACTATCAGCGACGCGATAGCGACTGCCAGCACCGCCTACTGCGCGCCGCGATAAAATTCACATCGAAGCAGAAACGACTAACAATAAACAGGCCCGGAGCGACACGAAATCACATAATACGCTGCGTCAATAGTGAACAATAATGCTATGTCAGTGCCCGTGCAGAAAACGGTTGACACACGAATTAAGGGCGAAAAAAATGTAGACTTTGGCTTACTTTTAAGCGGTTTCGGATTGCTCTGTTTTCGGCGCGACATTGCCTGCAAGATGTGAAGAAAGTTCCAGTCAAAACTGCAAGTCCTAAGCAATGAGCTGGCGATAGGCAACACAACACGCACAACAGGAACAAGCAATCGAAAAGCTAACACCGGCAGCGGCGCGCGCGGTGCACGCCGAGCGCGCACATTTTGTCAAAAAACTGCGAATAACACAGAACAAAACAAAACACTACTAACATTTGAGGAGCACGTTGCACAAACATACAACAAAAACAAACCCAAACTAACAAATGTAATTCCTTCGAAAACAATAATTTATTTATTTTTTATTGCTACGATAGTTAATTTAAATGGCACTGTTCACGTGATGACAACAAAAAGTGTAGTGGATCTTGACAACGATTCTGTTTCTTCTTCGGCAGCTGCTTGTATTTATTGGTGAATAGACGCGCAAGTATCGGCTTCTCGTAGCGTACCGCTCCTGACGCGTCAGTAGCAGGCTGCGGCTGGTGCGCGACTGGCCACAGTGAGTCACTCACTTTGTAACAAACCAACTGGTGCCTTGACTGCGCGCAGTGCACATGCGGACCAGCAGGAGAAAGATAACCACGAAGTGACGGGTAGTAACCGACGGAGATGCAATTACATGCAATGGACATCTATTAATTTCGTAGTAATCAGTTTAAAACATGATTAAATTTGTTCATATTTCTTTAATTGATAATACCTTTAATGACAATGGATTTAATAAAAAATAATAAATAACTTTATGGTTTACATACTTTACACTACATTGGAAAGCAATTAAAATGTTGATTTTGCTTAGAAAATATAAATCCAAATATCAAAGCATAAAAAACGGTACAATGTATATTAACAATTTACAAGATCCCTTCAAAAGATTTGGAATTAAATAAAGTCAATTCTCCCACCATCTCGTTTCATACTTTTGAACTACGTGCTTTTAATCGCAGAGTTTCCGTTATCTGTATTGTAAATATTGGGCCGCTCAAATCTAGATGGTGCTGCAAAATTTAAATTTATATTAATTTACGCAACCATTGTTGTGAAACATCACGTGTTAGCTGCGTGTAATGGGAATGCACATTTCGCTCGCGTACGGGAATAGGTCGTGACTACTGTGCGTTTCGCACGTGGCCGACAAATATAGTTTATATTTATATACTTTTAAACTAAATTTATTAGCCTGAAAATCGAAAAACCTTCATATGTTTATATAACGCGTGCTATTTTTAAATGTTTGTCCATGTTGACCTAGACTTAAGGCAGACTTCAAGACATCTCATCACTTTACGATTGTTTATTGCTGGAAGTATTTGCGCGCTGATCAAGCAGATGACACAATAAAACATACTTTTGGCATATTTCGTTCACTCTAGTTTCAAGGGGATAGTACATTGGCATACACCCCGGGTGGGTGTGCGACATCGATCCATGTCGTGCACGCGTAGGACTCGAGGCTGTGGCCAGGCCCGCCGTGACGTTGCCACACGGAGAGCACGCTCGATGACGTAAACATCACGACCAACACGGCCAAGATCAGTCGCTGTGCACGTGAACAACTTGCATGCGATCACGCGTATGCCGGCTGATCGCACAGCCCGCGGTTGGTTGGCAATGACGAGCCCCCATCGGCGATTGGCTAAAATTGCGCCGAACGTTTGCACCAAGTAAACACAGGCATGGTAGGCACCCGCCGCACTTTTCTCCGTTCGCTATGCTTCGCTCAATTGCGAACGTACGCTGTGTCTACGCACATCGTTGAGCTAAACGCGCGTTCGTTGTGAAAGTTTTACTCTTCGTTTTAAATTAAGTTTGTTATAGAATATTAACAACATGTATGTCACACGTCCACTATCTCCTCCTGCTACCCCACCAATAATACACAAAGAGGTAGGTCTCTTCTCTAAAACAATTGAGAACACCTGTTCACTACTGATGTGCTATTGTCTCCTTTAAAGGATTTCTGTGAAAACTCCAATGGAAGCGACAAGAACTTTATTGTCTTGGGAACAGAGAGAAGCACAACTCCAATGCTTCCACCAACACCTCAACCGTCCGACTCGGAATGCGAAGAAGGATTTTTTCCTCCCGAAGCAAAGCGTTTCTGCCAACCGTTCAGAAGTCCACTCATAGAACAGGTACCGGCACCTCCACCAAAGCCTGACCTGTCGACCAGAGTGTCTGTGATTATGCATGCTAGCAAGCAAGGCATTTGTACGCCAGTTATAAAGGAAGACAAATCTCAAGGAGAAATGAATATTGTGAGAAGTTTAAAATTCAAAATGGGCAACCGTGACAACCGACTTCAGTTCGCCGAAAACTACATTATACCTACTCACAAACCCGTTATGGAGAAACCCAAAGTGCCTGCAGAGGATACTGCCAAGATTGTTACTACCCCTCAAGAAATGATTGCTCCAATTGCTAAAGTAACCGCGGCCTCACACATTATACAAACAATAACCCCCGTCCCGCTGCACGCACTTTCCTATCAAACAACACAAATCACCCAAACAACTTCCACCAAATTGACTCAAATTCCTATTGCTCCGAAGGTCATTGCTCCTAGTATCTACCTTTCCACCGATGATGGTACTATTATTCCAACAAGGTTGGTTATTTTATCACCACCTATGCAGCCCATTCCCATTTCACCTGCAAGAAACCGCGTTTTTAAATGTGATCACGAAGGTTGTACGAAAACTTACTTCAAGTCATCACATCTCAAAGCTCATAAGCGGACACATACCGGGGAACGGCCATTTGAATGCAGTTGGGAGCAGTGTGGTCGGAGGTTCTCGCGCAGTGATGAGCTGTCTCGACACAAGCGAACGCACACAGGCGAAAAGAAATTTAAATGTGCAATTTGCAGCAAATGTTTTATGCGCTCCGACCATCTTGCCAAGCACGAGAAACGACATGCAAAGGAGCGCATTACTGTGCCTACCACAAGAGCATTGGGGACGGCTGGTGTGGCAGTTATGCCTCGTCCAATTAAACCAGTTCCTATTGCAATGCCAGTACCTGTGAAACAGTTATCACATTTACTTGCTATCAGTTAAACCTGCAGTTATTATCTAGCCTAGTTGTAACCCAAAGCTTTATGCTCGCTTTGACTGATTCGTTGAGTGATTTGAAATTGGTATTTAAGAAGAGATCAATTTGACTGTGATTGCATTCATTTAGGAACGAATTAACTGCACATCATGATTAATTTCGAAACTAAATAGCAATAAACCTAAAAATTGTGATTGAATGATGAAGGTCAGGAAAGGTCGAAAAATCAAATATTTATTTTCATATGTCATTTGTATTATTAATATATTGTTATATATATAAACCTATTGTTATAGTGTCAATAACCTTGATTACATATAGAAGCATACTTATTTATTTTGTTGAAATATATCTGTGTGTTTTATTGAAGTTTCATGTTTTCATAAATCTGATGATAGAATTTTTAAACATATTTGAAACAGTAATAGTTCTGCACTTGAGTGTAATTTTATTGCAAATTTATGCAACTAGTTTTGAACTCTCCTATATTCTATATCCTATATCCTAATATTTATTACTGTAGTTGTGTGTACAGTGTAGATTTTGCAGAAGATCTTCTTTTATGCATGCCTTCCTAGGTGTTTTTCCAGGTGCTTATGCCCTTATGTTCGTATTTCTTAATTTTCTTTCTGTTTGTTTGATGTGTATGCATTGGTATTTGGTATATTTCAGATTTAGAAATTTTTAAACGTATTTTTGTTATGATTAGTTAGGTTATCTATTCGTTTTTTTTATTTTTATAGAGTATAGTCCAAATATTGCAATTCCTTTTACTTTAAGTTTTTGTTGATATTTTGTAATCTTCTTATTTAAATGTTTACTAAGTAACTGTTTAGTTCTCTATTAATTTCTGTTTTTTTTTTGTAAAAATAAGATAAATATTTAATTTAAGAGAATTGAGATTGTTGTATCTGGGTAGTGGCTTTTCTGTTTTAAGTCTAGATAACTGTTTTATTTTCTTCTATTTTGGTATAAATTTAAAACCATCTTCTGGAGTATTAATATAATTATTCTGTAATCAAATAATATAAAAGTTTTAAATAAAATAAAAATAACAAGAAGTTTGCAATATAATTACGCTCATTTATTAAATCACTTCTTACTATAAATACACATATCTTTAATTCTATTTATATTAAAACTTTTTATCAACATCTTTACTATTAACAAAAAAGAAAAACGTACGACGGCTGTATAACACCAAATTCAGAACAGAACTTCCGTTTTTTACGCAAAGACAAGATTTCTAGTCTTCTGCCAGTTTTCTCTATAGTGGATTGATTTTAGGAGGTTTTGTTCGTGTTCTACGCAGAATTTCTCAATAAAACCAGAATGAGAAATTTAAGGTATTGGTCAAGGTTTGCTGTTATTTAAATAGGGGTGATAGAAAACGTAGCACTTTTTATTACCAAACCGGTTTTCCTTTAATCGTTTATGCTATACTATTGCTGATTTTCTTAATTAAGCTTATCACTATTACACATAGTTATGAAATGAAGTAAGCGGTTGCAATGTTGCGAATAAGCTAATATATTTCAAGATAAACATAATAATGAATTGATTTGTTATTAAAATTAGATTTATAGATTTTATAGAAAGTTCATTATGATAAGTAGTACCAATTAGTATTTTGTGTTACTCACAAAATATTATTGTTCTCTAGAGACTAACAAATAGTCATCTTATTGCTATTGCTATCTCAATAAAGATATAAGAGAAAGCATTTTTTTAAAATATCTTTTTACTGTGTTAAAATAACCTAACTTATTAAATCTTTATTTATAGAACGTTTGTTACCTTCGTCAGTAATATTTGTGTGATACAAAACGTTCTCTAGATAGGTAATAGTAAGTGTTAAAGTTAAGTTATATCAACATAATGAATATTAATCACTTCGTGACTCAACTATACTTTTAATATTCTTTTAAATACTGCTTTCTTTTGGCACAACTTCTTTTTAGCTCACTTGGTAAGTCGTCCGACTATAGCAGCGGCAACAACATTCAATATTATATATATTTTCATCTTCAGTATTCAGTACTAATAACTGCCAATAATCGTAGTAGATGAGGTGGTATAACGAAGTGAAAAACGTGGGTAACCGTACGCTTCACGACAAATTTGGTTTGAATACAGCTTTTACTGAATATTTGTTTACTTTGTATATGCAGACTCAAAGTTATAAACACATGGAATTTAAGTACATTCCAAGATTTACCCAAAATATCAATAAGACGTAGTATGTTCAACATTGATTGACTACTTTCGGATGTCAGATAAACGACTGCTTTGTAAATAGAAAACGTATTATTACATATTTGGTAAGTACATAATTACATAAGTCGATTTTTGGATGAATATAGTCTATGGCAATAGAAATAATAAAGAAGCGCCTGTCAAGATTTTATTTGTTTATATTTGATTTATCACTGTTTCATTCCTTTTGTATCCGTCCGGGTCTAGAGTACCGTGGTGTGTGTGGGTGCGAGCGTACGGTTACTCATGCCAGTCAAAGGCCGACACCTTACTTATATATTTATTTTATACTTTTCTTAATTCTGTTGATGAACAAAAGTGGAAGACGACAGAGCGTTTCAAGCGACTGTATATTATCAAACAACATTAAGATTAAAAAGTGCATTACTACAGTGGTTAATATTAGAAGCCATTTTATTTTAATTCAAGATTAATATATAGATAACGCTACTTGCTTTCAAATGTTTCATTGCATTAATATATTCTGTACTTGACATGTTTCAATGTTTGATTGATAACTATCAACAGTGAGCGAGTTTAACTGTTTTTGAAGCATTTTTAAAAATTAATTTTTATATCCCAAAGATTATTTAGGCATCCATACAACCGGTGTAAGCTTTCTAGTTTTCTCCGAAATATGTTTTAAATTTCCTCATCGTGTAAGTGTTTTGGGTACGACACGTCTTTTTCTAACTGAAAAACCAAATGTTTTTCTTACTTTAGTAATATTGAAGTTAGCCGATGTTTTAGTTAACCTGAGCAGCATAAACCTGACCCAAAATTACAATACAAAAAATGATATTGTTTACTTGCGCCGCTGGTGATACTTGATGTTACATGGCGCAGCATTTGCTGCTGCTTATCCAATTTATTTGCTACCGATCGTAGCAACCAACTACGATCGGTCTAAGGAGCCGGGTGACACCGGCATTAGTTTTTTAATCTAGAGAGCCTGGACGTTGCCGTTAATTTGTTTCCTAGAATCGGTCCAGTGTGCCGTGCATAGGTAACGTCCAGGCTCGAAAAATTATAAAAGTTAGTCTCAATAAAAGGCTTATTTTGGAATTCTCGATATCAGTTCTATTCTCAACAAGTGCTCTCAAGCGGAATAAAAGGTCTCAAAAGGAATTATCAATCATCAATAATTAACCTTCAACAGACCGAGGATTCTTAGGATAATTCAAACGCGTCTTCCGCGCAACATTATTCCTTCAAAACATAATAACAAAAAAGGCTAAGCAATAATTATTATATAAAAAAATACGAGTCCAGTGCATTATCATAAAAACAAAAGACGCTATTTATGAATGCCTTTGGTAACGCTTATTTATTATTATTATTTTTGTTTTTAATGAATAAAATTAAAAATTCCAACTGCGCTACCTATTCGCACTGATATAAATTGTATTGATGGTCTAGTTCTCCATTATATAATTCTTTTATTGATTTTGATTTCGATTGCAAGACAAAGAATTTTAATCTATGCCATTACCAACATTTCAAATAGACTGATAAAGACTACTGTTAAATCACCAAGGCAAAATACGAATGCATTTGTTCATTCAAAGTATAATTTAAAGCAAAAATTACCATAGTTAACCTCCTTTTCAGTGAATTAGTACTTTTTATTTCTACGATTGTGGTCAACTTTTGACGATGATTGCGGTAGTGGACGAGAGAGAGCGTGGGTAACAACGGCGTGAGGAGGCAGTGTAGTGTGGAATGTGAGCGCGGAAAAGTCAGAGTTGAGCAGTGTTAGGAGGCGGTAGAGATTGAAGTTGGGGAGTATTGTATTATTGTACGGTAGATTGGGAGAAATTGTAAGGGATTGAGAATAAAATTGACGTAGAACAGATAGAAGAAAAGTTGACAACACAATTTAAAATTTTGTTCCATTTCAATATTTTTTATGGATTAATAATTAATTTGTAAGAATTAGGTTATTAAGACTAAATAAATATTAATTTTACGCCTCGGGGTATATGTTCCATAGTAGTTGTTCTTGCTTGGACCTCAACAGTTGGTCTGATCATTAAATATTGGAAGTAGGAGAGGAAAAGAAGGGCGCCACCTTAATTAGCGGTGTGACGTTGTTGGCAACTTGGCAATGCTGACATCGTGTGGCATCGTAAGCGTGAGCGTGAACAAAATTGGAGTGGCGTGGAACTCGTGAGGTCCTTTGGGTTTTGCGTGTTGTGCACATTTCGTGAATTATATCCAATTTATCGTACTTTTTTTTTATTCACTAACAAAAAATCATAGTATTACAATGTGGTGTTTGCCGTAAACGTCGTATAATATTGTGTCTTTAATAGTGTATTTCCGTGATTCGCACGCATGATAGAAGTTTGGAGGTTATTTAACCGATTTTGGGCGCTTAGCGCTTTACAAGGCTAATATTGTGAAATAAACATGCATACCTCACGATGCAATGATACATCGGCTTTCAGTCCTATTAGTCGTAGGGCTCAGCGTTCTGAAAGTACTACAATGACAAATCTTCTGACACCAAATGGATGCAACAGTTCAATATTATCCTCAACATGTAACACACCACTTCGAAAGGCGCCAAAGTATGTATTGTTATTTAGCATATTTAAACTTATATTGTTTAAACAAAATTACTTTTAGATATTCACTATCAAGACCTATGAGTACTGGTGTTGCTAAAAGTACTTCCAGTAACATACACTTCAACTCAAATTCAATATTTTATACTCCAAGTAAGGTTGAGAAGTCACCTCTATTAAATAATACTGTCATTGATCTAACTTCAACACATCAAGCCAAATATGGTCGACCAGGTTTGTTTCCAGTGGTACATGTTTTCCAGAAAAAATTACCAATTATAACACCAAAACAAAATAGTTGTGTTATAAAATTATCTTCAAATGGACCTGGACTTTTTGACGATTCTCTTTCATATGAATCACTAAGTATTACTAATTCTACACCTAGTACCTCTGAACCTAGTACTCGAAGTGTGTTAGATGCCTTAAAAGAAATATCACGCAAACGTATTCACACAACCGACAGTTTTGATATAGAAAAAGAAAAAACTAGTGAATATTCCAAACGAAATCGAGAGGAAGATACCAGTATATCACCGAAAACTGGCCAAATTAGTCCAAAACAAGCTCCTAAAAGAATATGTGTAGTGGATCCTATCTATGCATCAAACACATCAAGTTTTTGTTTGAAAAACAATAAAAGGAAATTATGTAAGTAAATAGAAGATGCATGCATTAAGTAAATTATTCTTAATTATGCTAATCTTTTCTATATCTTCACGTTTAGATGAATGTTGGTTGCCAACAAATGAAAATAAGAATAAGAAAGTAATGTCTGTTGAAACTCAAACACTCACTTTTGCACCAGATGATATAAAGGATGCTAAGGAAACACCTCAAGAAAGTGCAGCAAAAAGCACATTATCATCTGAAACCAAGAATGCCGAAATATTGAAATCTACCGTTGATAATGAATCTGATAAAACAAAAAAATGCTTGCTGGACATTGATGAACAGGATGACGACGTTTCTGAGACCGCTGCATCAGCACAAAGAGCATGGGATGAGAAAATTTACGCCATTCAAAAGAAAAATAAGCTTGCGTTGGTTTTGAGTCGAATCAGTGGGGAGGAGCCGAAATTAATCCCCGTACCGCGTCTGTGGGACAAAACAAATGATGTTAGCGACACGAGTACTAACGATAAAGCTAGTAAATTAACTAATGAGATTATTGTGACATCTTTGGGGCCGCCGATTATTGGAGATAGTCTAATAAATGTTAGTTTGAATTTATGTAGTACTAATGGTACTACTTCCACTATAACTACATCTCCAAGCACTTCTAAGGCAACTACAGCGGTCACTTCAGTTACAAGTTTTACTACTCCAGTCAGCTCTACTTCAAATGAAGCACCTGTTCTGAAAGTAACGCAAGTTTTGTTACCTACTAAGGAATCGTCTTCTGTGGTTTCTTTAAGCACTACTACCGGAAGTGTGACATCAGTATTTACGACCAGCACTTTTTCATCTACTGGATTTGCTTATGGTACGGCAAAGCCTACTAATACAGAGGTTACATCTACGACGACCAATGGTTTAACAAGCACGTTAGCGCCAAGTCCAACAATGAAAACTCCTGCCATTACCCAAGAAGCGAATAAATCTTCTCTACCATTGGATGGTTTAGGCAAAGAAGATAAGGATGGTGGGTCTGTGATTCCTGTTGGTCTCCAAAGCGGCAATGTCAACTTGCCGGCCTCCTCCATGCCTGTATCAAACCAGACTCATATTTTACCTGCCAAATCTACAAGCTCATCAACGACGACTTTGGCATTTACACCATCTACTTTATTGGAGCCAGTCCATACATCCTCGAGTACTTCTTTAGCGTGGACGAATCAAGCATTACAATCTAAACCACAGACGTTCACTGCTAATGGCGGTCTATCAAGTAACTCAAAAACTCAGATAGCATTCGGAGTAACTGGAAACCCTGTTTTCGGCAGTTTAAGTAAGCCTGATGCAGTGAGTTTTGAGACTGCATTTGGGCTCAAGCCTAGTAGTGCCCCAGCTCAAAAGTCATCATCAAATAATACTGAGTTCACTCCTAACACAACGACATCGTTCAATACGACAGTTTCTTCAGTAACATCAATTGCAAGTGGTGGGTTTTCATTTATGAAACCCGATGAATCTAAGCCAGCACCATCTACAAGCACCACAGGCAGTATTTTTGGTTCTGAAACGCGTGCATTGAATACTCCCGTAACCACAATTACAACCGGCTTTGCCACATCGGCCCTTAGTGCAAATAAAACTCAAGCCAACTCGATATTCGGCTCCAATACCTCAAACCCAACTTTTG
The DNA here is from genome assembly GCA_027575565.1 of Diploeciton nevermanni. Taxonomy (NCBI): domain Eukaryota; kingdom Metazoa; phylum Arthropoda; class Insecta; order Coleoptera; family Staphylinidae; genus Diploeciton; species Diploeciton nevermanni. Next base: position 35,039 of record JAODIE010021127.1, read on the forward strand.
GAAGTACAAGCACAGCTGGGCAAAAGCAGTCACCGAGTTTTCCAAATCAAATGACGTCATCTACGACCAAAATGTTAGGAGGTGGTTTTGCTATTACTCCGGTATGTGGAACCTCCACTTCTCTTGCATTTGGGACTTCGAAAAGTAAATTTGGAAGTGTTCCGACCTCATCATCAGGTTGTGGCTCTGCTGCTAATACTACAACTACAACAACGTTTGGTGGTATTGGGAGCGTTTCTGCAACTACACAAAAACCATCTGTGCTTGGTATTGCTGCTCTAGATGGGAAATCAACCTTTAATAAGTCTTCAACTAGCACCTCAGCAGATAGTGGTGCATTCACCTTTTCATCTTCGAATCTACCCTCGTATGCTGCTAGCATTGGAACAAATGCAGTAACTTCATCGTCCAATAGGTTTGGTAATTCCGTATCCAACACTGCGAGTATCACATCTTCATTTGGATTCGGTATATCGGCGGCAGCTCAGCCTACCACTGGATTTACTAATGCAAATAATAATGCTAACTCTACTGGGTTTGGAACAACAACATCTACATTTGGTGTTTCACCCAACAACCCAGCAGTGTTTAGTTTTGGCAACAACAAGTCAATTACTGGTTTTGGGACACCAAGTGCGGCTGGGGCTGGGTTTAATTCAGGGAATGCAGGTGTTGTTGCTTCCACTGGAAGTGGTTCCGCATTCGGACAAAGTAAGTTAAAATCGTACGTAAGCAAGTATTTATATAATTTTGAACGCTTTGTTTATTTGAAGGTGCGAGCGCAACTGGAGATGGTGTCTTTGGTTTTGGATCTAATACAACAACAACAAACTCGGCGTTTGCTTTTGGCGGCTCTATTGCTGCGACTACAACTACATCATTTGGCTCTAATAGTTTCGGTTCGTTTGGTTCAACTGCGACTTCTCAATCGTCTGGGTTCGGCAGCGCCCCAAACGTTAACCCTTTTGGTAAATCTTCAGTATCTTCATTTGGAGGAACATCTACAGCATCACCGGGTACTTCTGTTTTTGGGGCTTCCGGCTCACAAACAACAATTGGGTTTGGCGCTGCACCATCAACGTTTAATGCAACTGCGCCGATAGGCAATACACCTTCTTTCGGTTCATCAGCAACTCCACTCAATTTTAACTCATCATTTGGGTCGGTCCCTGCTGCAGGCAGCGCTTCCTTTTCTTTTGGCTCTTCAAGTGCACCAGGATTTGGATCTAACAACCAAGCATTTGGAAACAATTCTTCAGGATTTAGCTTTAAGGCACCCGGCGCAGATGGTCAGAAAGCAGTTTTTGCTTTTGGTAGTTCAGAGCAGTCAAAGGCCGCTTCGGGTGGGTTTAATTTTGTCGCAGGTGGTGTGCAATCTCCTGCATCAAATTTTAGTGCGTCTTTTGGCGCGGCTTCGGTACAACAACCTGGAACTTTCAACATTGGGTCAGGAGTTTCTTCCAACCCTGGTGCTAAGCGTGCCCAATTGCGTGCGAAGCGCCGCACTTAGAGTTTCTCTATGAATAATTTTTGCGTCGATTCAAATAATATGTTTTTGAATATTTTTAAATGATGTTAACATTATGTTTGTTTCTATTTAATACTGTTTTCTCCAAGGAAACATTTGGCAATTAGTAGGCAATGACATGTTCAAGTTCATTGGGATTTTTCTTCATGTTTTCTATGAACATTACAAATGTTTCCATAAAGATCTAATCAAAAATTATGTGATATGTGACGCTAGCATGTCTAATTACAAAAGACTAGATGAATTTGTAATATATTTGTAGTGCATACACTTTGGATTGTGATATAAGTAATTATTCATGCTTGCAGATGCATACTCGTATATGTAACGCTACGTTTATTGTATTCAATCTTGGCTTGCTGCCATTTGGAGAGAATACATAAATATAGGAAATATACATTTAGGTATAAACTTCGGCGTTTTATAATATGCATCATCCGTCATATAATATTGAATATTTTGAAACGCAAGTGAGATGTGATTCAGGCATGTAGTTCTCATTATTTAAATTTCGCGCTCTATTTTCGCGTGTTTCCGTTTAGTTTTTAAACATGCGACAGAGTGCGCTTTGATCAAACAGCATGCGCGCGTCAGTTTTTTTCATATGTCATATGTTTGCCTCTGTTTCTCTCAGTTTTCTGCATCATTAACGAAGATAGCTATAGAAACGTATGCGCTTGTTTTTCTGGTATCCTAGGTGAATTAATAAATGCCGGCCGAATTGGTAGTGTGGTCAACAACTGAAACGACAGGACGGAAGTTAACATCTCGGAGGTAGCGGAGTTATAACATCTTTCCACCGGCCCTTAACACCATGGCTGAACCGGAACAGGCGCCCCAACAAGAAGCTAAGGCGACCGTGCAGAAACAGGTCATCGGTGAGTGTAATTTTCATTTAATATTCGTTTCATCGTGTGTATATAGTTACCACGACTCTTACTATTGGCACATGCCGCATCTCGGCGTTACTTAGCGTGCGACGTCCATTTTCTTTAGAAGCACATGTCTAAATTTACTGAATGCAGGAAAAAGTTATGTATCACATAGAATGTAAAAACATTAAAAGCTTTTTTGTTAATATCAAATGCTTTCTCTAATATCGTGCTTCATGATCTGAGGCTCACAATGCTTTATTTCGCGTGGTGGCATAAAACCCTGTCCTGCGGTATCGGCGGCCATTCAATATACCTAAGGCATTGTATTTTTTCGGTTTGAAAAAGATATTCCAATTGGAATTTTAAATATATTATTTATTCTGATTGTCGGGTATGTAGTGGCTCCATAGCTCAAATTATTTCATACAATATCCTATATGGTAGAACACGCGTGATTATTCCGTCTTCCTAGTTTTGTGAACCTACGCATTTCTATTTTTGCATCTGGCATGAACGCGTGGATACATTTGTTCCTATGACCCCGTGCTAATCTAACCAGAAACGCACGTACGTTTGAAAATTGCGGCCAATTGAAAATGCATGCTTAAATTTTAGAATGCAACACTCTCGATTCTGCGTTTGTTTACAAACAAACAAAATGGCAGTTAGGCATGGCTGCCAAATATATATTATATGGCAATCGTGAAAACTGCTGCAAAGCCTTCTTGTTATAATTAAAAGGCGTGTATTCTGTAACATTGTGAATTTTGATCATTTCTATGTTTTTACAGCAAGCAAGGTTACCGGCACGGTGAAATGGTTCAACGTGAAGAGTGGATATGGGTTTATTAACAGGTAGTCGTCATCTTCTTGAGCTCGTGAACAATATTTGCTAATGTATGTTTTTGTTTTCAGGAATGACACCAAGGAAGATGTTTTCGTACATCAAGTAAGTTCATGCTTTTTAATCAGACATATGTAAATAAATCGTTCAAATTTAACTTTGCGTAAATATGCAGTCAAAACAAATAAACAGCTGATCTCTGACAGTTTAAGATGTTGTTTATTGTTGATAAGAAATTTACACAATTTACATTATTTTACGGCTAGGACTGAGTGTTATGTATTTAAAAATATTATTGCACGCTCCTTAGATCCATTTCCGTTACTCCAAGGAAATGCTTGAGTCATAAGTGTGCTATATTACGATACCTTCATTGCTTAACCGTCGCTTTTAAGCGATGATATCACCCTCGATGTGATTTCAAGGGTTCAACAATGGGGAACAGTATTACCAGAAATACTTTTAATTGCGTTTTGTCATTATGTTCTCATTGACATTGTCATCTAATTGTAGTCAGCGATTGCAAAGAACAACCCAAGAAAAGCGGTTCGCTCAGTAGGCGATGGGGAGGTGGTCGAATTCAACGTTGTCGTCGGCGAGAAGGGAAATGAAGCCGCTAATGTAACTGGGCCTGACGGTGAGCCAGTACGAGGCTCTCCCTACGCTGCTGACCGTCGGCGAAATTATCGTCAATGGTATTATCCGCGTGGACGTGGATCTCGCGGCAGGGGACAAGGCCGTCCAAGGGACCAATGCGAGCACGGTGAATAATTCTTAAAATAACGACCATGAACAAGTTATGCTTGGTATGTTTTTTTTTTTTGGTTCAATAATTATGTGCTCTTGTGTAGACTATGTTGGCGGTGAGGGCAAGGAGGGCTCTGGCTCCGGCGGTGATGGACAGGAGAGTGGCCCGCCTAGGCGATTCCGGCCGCGTCGAGGACGCGGAGGCTATGGCGGCTACTATCGCGGACCATACCGCGGTGGACCGGGAGGCCAGGGCGGGCCTGATGAAGAACACGGTGGCGACGGTGAGAATGCACGCGGTCGCGGTGTACCACCAAGGCGCTTTTTCCGCAGAAACTATCGTGGCGGTCGAGGCGGAAGCAGACGGCCACGCTCACAAGATGGCCAGGCAGAACAAAGTGGTGAAGAGGGACCACGTGGACCTCCGCGTACCCGCTTCCGTAGGCGCGGCGCTGGACGTACTCGTGGGGAAAACTCGCAGTCCGATTCTGCCCCCAAACCAAAGGTACGTCGAATAATTTAAGTGCGCATGTTTGACAGCACGAATTTACAAATCTTTATGCATGGCTCTATGGATGACTTTTAAATATTCCACTATTAGCTAGAACTCCCTTTATATCAAGATTTTCTTTTCTTTTTATTGTAGGCTGATAATGCAAATGGACAAACAAAGGTTGAAGTGAGTACTATCCATATAGTTTGATTCTAATTTTGTTGCATGATGGGATATAATCAGTTTGGTAGTAGCACGCGCGTGTTGTTTTTACCCAACGCCTCATTTCAGAACTTCAGTCTAATTTTACAATTTTCTTTCATTTACAGGATAGCCAGCCTGTGCAAAACACAACCACTGAGAGCACGGCTTAAAAACTGTGCCCAGCACCCAATATCTACACACAACAGTACACAGGCATAACAACAAAACAAAGAAAACACAAAAAAAGCATACTATAATCAGCGTAATGTTTAATACAACAACTTCTTAGTGCGTGAGTTTTAATAATATAAACAAGCAGACAAAAGGCATTTCAAACGCGGGGGTAACTTCAAAGCTTAAACTAAGACCAGTTCGGCTGCTAGCTCGTTGGATCACGTATTTTTATAAAATGATTCATTTTTCGGTCAAGGCGGTATTTCACTTGAAGCCGCGCTGCGGAGCAAGCGTTCTTCTAAGCTCCGGTTGCGTTGCGTCTTTCGATAACGTTTTGGAAGGGGTACTAGAACATTTTTGATACTTTTTATATACACATATGATATATATTTCGTAACGATGGAACTTTTCTAAAAAAATGACGAAAAAATGTACGAAACGCAAACCGGTGTTGTTGTACACGCATCACTATCGAATCATCAGAATTATGCTCTCGTCTCGCATGTGAAATTTTGTACTATAATAACGTCTTTGAAATGTCTTGTGACGACCTTATGTCTAGCTGCAATTGATTTCTTATAACCAAATCATAAAAAAAAACTGAAAATACAACGGTTTAGAGTCTGACTAACTTTGGATCGGTGTGAACAAAAAAAAAGTTGTATCACATCATTTTGGACATCAAAATACTCTTCTTGAATCAGGGAAAGGCATGCTTTATACCGGACCGAAAAACGTCAAAAAAATACGCAAAACTTAAACTTTGGGGGTATAGACTTATCAACTGCTATGAGTAACTCTGGCTTGGCAGAAGAAGTCCGGACGCCGAGCGTCTTGGATAGAGTATTGTGCAGGGAAGAACAGCGTCGTGCATTGGACATTTCGACAGCAGCTTGCGGGCCGTAGGATTTTATTAATTTCATTTATTTTTGGGGGTTTTAAAGAATCGTTATTTTTAGAATTTGTTTTTTTTTTTTTCGTATACACTGAGATATCATTTTGTACACTACTAATCACAAATCCACGTTGAAAAGAATTGGAGATGATACACAATGAAATCTTGTAAATTATTTGTATAATTGAATTAATTTTTTTCTTTGCGGAGGAAAACTGTTGTTGAAATGTTAAATATATGTCTATTCTCTACAAATATTACTGTTTTTATGGGCCCTGTAATAATAGTTGATTCATATATTGTTACACATTTTGTATTTTGATATGTTCCTTGCATTTCTACACCCTACATTTATAGGAATAAGACAAGAACAGTCATTACATCTCACAAATGTCGGTATGGGGTAATCCAAGATTTGTATCCACTTTGCCCAAAATATTTGTAAATCTACGTGACGAATAACGATGAGTTGGGTAACGTAATATTGCATTTTAAATTAACTACCTCTTTAATTGGATGATGGGGAGCGGCTTTTTCTTCTCTATTGGTCTTTTTTTGAAAATTTTTCTGTGTAATAACACGGTTGTGAGTACACATTTAACTTGTGTTTGACGAAAATCAAGATTTCTTTCAGCCTCCCATTCTCGTTTATAGGCAAATGATAAGAGCTTATACATATTTGTTCCACATTCCTTAAAATAGTTTTTCATTTTGTGTGAACATTATTAACGACAGCTACCTTTTCAAACGATGGCACAAAACCCTTTCGAGCATGAATTATAATGTTGTTCTTTGGTAGACAAATTTCTGTTTTTGTCCAACCCTTCGTCACTACTTCCAGATTTTTTGAGGCATTAGCAACCATCCTGGTCCGGCTAGAAACGGGTAAATATGAAGTCGTTCGGCTTTTTCAGGCTAAAAATTCAATGTTCAACAAAAATAACAATGGCTAAAAATAATTTGACTGTCAGAAATCGTTCATTGCTTATAATATGGTTTGTCATATATATCACTATCTATGAGGCGTTACTATGGTCACCTGGGTATCACATGATTAATGCGATTGTTCATAGAAACGAGAAGTTAGAAATAAAATCGAATCGGTTGCACCCCCATATGAAATATACAAAAACTAATACGACATCTAATTCTCTATTGATTGTTGTAATTGTAATTGTAATTGACTTCCCACCACCGGCCGCTCATATCAAAAATCATATATAAAAAAAAAAACAATTTACACTTGGAACACTAATTTGAGAATGCGCGCAGTACATTTTTTAAAGCAGGGGTCGGCAATCTTTTTCGGACGGCGGGCCATTGTAAAAGTTGGTGTATTATAAAAAATAAAAATAGAAAAAACGATGTTATTTTAAACATATTATAATAACAATAATGCCAGAGAACATAAATTATACAATTTACAAAAGGAAAAAAATACAACTACATATGTACATATAAAATATATAAATTTGTAGGTATGTTGAAAAATAGAAAGAAAGACTAATAGAAAGAAAAAATATTAATAAATAAAACAAAAGTGCACTTAAATTCGCGATTTTCCTTATCAATTATTTTATCAATAATTGAAAAATAATTGCATTTCTTATCACCTATTGTAGTGGTTGGTGTCAATATGAAACACACACTTCCAAAAGCCTAGGACAGAATATTCGCGCGAGTGAAGATTTTCCAGGATTTTAGATGCTCACAACACAGGGTGGGGCGTAACACAAATTCGGTACTCTCTGAATTGATGGATTACGCGTTGCGTTCACACGTGTCGCTCAAGTCAAGTGAAGTCTAATGAAGCGTTGATTTCACTGCTGCTTGCTAAAACAAAGGATAGTAAAGGACAGTTTTTGAAACTAATACTTCGGACACATTTAAATAATATTCTGCAATAAAATAAATTGAATACAGCACTAAATTATTTCAGTGTTGATTAATAGAACAATAGACTCTTGTGCTCCAAGGTGCAGTGTGAGAAATGAATCGATAAAACAAAGGAAACAATAATTTGTAATCTAACCCGCACATTTTTGTCACCACTCACGGCACGCTCATGCTATAAGTTTGTTGTTTTTTCTAAATTATGTTGGTGCTCTAACGGGTCGCAGATTGCCAACCTCTGCTCTTAAGCCCTAAAAGCACTGCAAGCAGATTTTAAAAACGACAAATGTTATATATTCAATAGCGTTGAAAATTATTTTCTACGTACGAATACCATATTAAAAAATGCAACAGCTTGAAATGAAATAGATAAATGGAAAATTCCTATACATTATTTGATTAAATTGCAGAATCAAAATTTATTACTTCAAATAAATTTAAAAATTTAATCTTACAGTCGCAACAAAGCCAACAAGCCAAATTAACTTAATATGCACTGTGAAGAAAAATCTATTTGTGCGTGATTGTATTATCCAGGGGTCGGCAACTTTTTGTGCGGCCCGCCAAAACACCAATTTAATTTAGGAAACAACACATACTTGTAGCATGAGCGTGCCGTGAATGGTGACAAAAATGTGCGGATTAGGTTAGAAATTATTGTTTTCTTTGTTTTTTTTTTCATTTGTTTTATCGATTCAGTGAGTACCAAGGTTGGGTTAGTGTTCAGTAACAGTTCAGTAACACTCCACTCCCTGTGTTGACCATCAAAAACCCTGGAAAATCTTGATCCACGCGACGTAGTTATTTATGTGTTAGTTCCATATTGACAATCACTACAATAGATACTGAGATATGCATATTATTTTTAAATTATTGCTAAAATAATTATTATATATAATATAAATTGTATAATTTTTGTTCTCTGACATTATTATTATTATAATATGTTAGAGTATCGTTGAGTGTGGTCACGAAGTGTTAAATATTCAGATATGTAGATATACAGTAGCGGAAAACGTTTTATTAACCAATAATAAGTAAGTGTTATAGTTCATCTACATAATAAAAATAATATATTTTTAAAAATATATTTTTTTCTATTTATTTTAAATAATAGACAAAATTTAATGTGCGGTCCACATAAAAAAGATCTATTTTTTAAAATAGCCCGCCGTTTGAAAAAGGTTGTCGACCCTTGGTATAAACCATAACAACGCTAAGCAGTGTGAACTACTTTGAGAATCTACTAAATAAAGTTGAGATTACTTTCTACATTTTGCACCAAATTACGAAGCAGATTGAGGTGATCTGTCTCTTGATACTAAAATATAATTAGGGGCGAATTTGCATATAAAGTTGTAATCCTTTTAGTGCTCGCACCCTTAAATTGATATATTTCAGGCGTTAAATTGTTTAGTTCGTCCGATTTCCTTTATTTGAGATGCTAGCATCCGCTCCGCTCAATGGCCCCAGAGCGATCAATAATCTCTCAGCAGTGTTGTACAATATCAAAAATAATGAAGGGAAATTAATGGTTCAGAACAAATTTGAGGGCTTGGGTTGAAAAGGAATAAATGGAAACAGAAAAGTTTATTTCACAACATTTATTAAAACATTTTCATTTACTGTTTTTGATCTAGTAGTAGGTTGCCTACATTCTCCTTTTAATAAAGAAATCAAATGTACATATTTCGTAATAATTTTACAATTAAATACATAATGATAAATATTTATAAACATATTGGAACGTATTTTGTGTTTCATCTTGTCGCGTTGAACTGGAAACATTCGTTTCATACCATCATGTATCTCACATCGCTCTAATAAAGTTATATATATATATATATATATATATATATATATATATATATATATATATATTATTTTTTT
>JAODIE010021138.1:0-44441 GCA_027575565.1 Diploeciton nevermanni
ACCCGATTTCCATCTACTACCCATCCCTGCCTCTCAATGACAGACGCGTCCACGCCGCGAGAGGTGGGCATCAGTTTGACACTGATGGCAGAGATCTGTCGATTACGCTAAGTAGTTATTGATAAATACTTTATGTAGTGTCGGGGTTTTTAAAATAGCACCACAGTCATGTTCTGTCGACCGTAAATTTGTAAATATTCCAGTATTTATGATGTGCTCACACGATTTAGACGCTTTTAAGTCAATACTTCTAGAGTTTATAACGCTCTGTAGTTTTCTTTTGCCTATAAATAGTTCCTTGTGCCTATGGTTATTGCGGTTCCTGTGCAACTGTGCGGTTTATGCACTAAGTTTACGTTTTTTGCGCCAGCCATACCCATGCGTTAATTCGTAGAGTACTTGTAATTGAGTTGATAAATGTTGTATGTTCTTAAAATAAAAAGTATAAAAAGGTGACTGTCGTTGTTTTTTCTTCTCTGAATGTTTGTATCATCTTATGCTTTCCGGTGCCATTTCAGGCGCCTACGATTTGCATCTACTATACCCATTATTACGATTTCTACGCTGACGATTCCTATGCCATGTGGAATATGCAACCACGTAGTTTATATCTATTGTGCGAGATTTATCTGTGATTGAAACCACTTATTTGGGTACCAGAATCGACAGTGCATTATCCGCCATTGAACGTATCTATAACTAGTAATAAAATATAAAATTGCTACCGTTTTGTGGAATTATCAGTGTTAGCAAATATCTGCAAATAAAATAATCTATATAGATAATATCTTCTAGGTATTTAGTTTGCGATTAATAAAGCGAATTCAAATGTATATTAAAAATGTAGTTACAAAGTCAAGCTTATAAAAATCAGCATATTTTCCTGACTCTGCTCTTTTGGTATTGGTTTGGTGCTAGTTGCATATTTCGTGCAGAAGTCGCATCAAATTGTTTTTCCATCGTATTCGCGATTGCTTTGTTTATTTACACTCACCCGAAGGCGAACACAGTCATATCAGATGGAATGAAATTTATTCCACTATATTCCACTTTTCCACGCTGTTATCTTATCTACTGCAAATTGTAAAACTCACCTGCAACCGAATAAAACAATCACACTATGTTCTTAATACTTGAAAAGAACAAATTTCTCGAAAGCAAATACACATGATTCATTTATTGTTTACAATATAATTGTTTTATTACATTTATAATAGAAATGTTTCATTTTATTTACCTTATGTTATGTTGCTACTACATGGTTTGTGTAGCAGTATCCATGGACATGTTACCGTGAAAATTTACCACGCATTGTATGCAATTCGCACCCCTCATCTGCCTGTGATTTGCATGCATATATTAACAAAACGAAAAGCAGTATTCGCTGATGGAACATGTAACTGGCAAAATGTGCATTGTTAGCTAAAGAAAACGGCATAAATTACTGAACCAATATACTCTGTAACTCTATGCCATTATGTCTTAACAAACGCAGGAATCAAATATGTCCTGGTCCTGGCATTCAAATGTTGTTAAGGCAAATGAGTTTGTTTTTGATTCAATTAAATTATTTATCTATTTGATACTTAGGGAACTAAATATTTGATATTCTGTGGTTGGCTAGGAATATGTAGAAATTATTTTCCACAAATTAATATTGAACTCAAACGTGTTTGTAGTAAATGTGCTTAAAAATAAATTTAATTAAACATTCATTAAACATTTTAAATACCAGTGGGTTTATTTATATTAATTATAATTTTATTTAAATTCAAATTTTTGAAAACAATACGGTTCTCATAACCATTACGACTTAACCTTTTAAGCGCACTCAAAATTCGCAGCATTTTCGTATCTTACGTTTTTCATATCAAAATTGATTTAAAAACATTTAAAATGAGTCACAAATAAAATTTCCTAATCGCACTGTTTCCTAAACTCAATATACATTGTAAATATCTGCTTTTTAAATCCAAAAGTCACTCCAGGGAACTAGTACTCCAATAGACCATCCAATTTATCAATTTGAAAACGTAAAAAGCCATAATACCTATTATCTCACTTATAAGTAATCCGTAATAACAGTTAAGTTTTATACTTAAAGCGTGTGTACATTTAAAATTCTAACATAAACAGTCCAATTCATAATGTCCAACCAACAGAATGAATTGCTATGCAATGTGTCTCCTGAAGACTTTAAAAAAATGTGCAAAGCGCATTATATCAATCACTGGGCGGATTTGGAAGAATCAGATGATGAAAATCTAGTGGAGAGGCGCAAATGGTTGGAGCAACATAAACCACCCCCATTTTCATGGAGTGAGGAACATATAGCTACACTTCGAGCTCAACAGCAACAACAAGAGCAATACTTCCAACAGAACCAACATAATAAACAAGAAAAACATAAAGTTAGGAGTTATTCAGCAGTAGTGAAAACTAAGAGAGGTATTGATTGGAATTACAATCATACAATCCATGAAAGTTTAAATTCAAAAGATGCTCACAAGATTAATACTTTTGATCATGTTGTTAAGACTTGTATTAATCCAGAGAATTCAATTATTAGCAACAATAACCTCAGTAAAGGCCCACTGATACCTTTGACTGATATTTATTTTAAATTTAGTACTTTAAAAAGTAAATCCTCAAGTGTTAAAGTGAAGCAGGTTACTAAAGCATTATCTGTCAAGAATATTGTACAAAAATCCAAGCAAAAGTGTATTGATGTAACAAACTCCAGGGCAAAGACTGATCAAGCTGCAATTAAGTTTGTTAAAGAGAAGGCTACTAAGAAAGTTACAGCTAAAAAAGCTCAGGTAAAGCAAGTTGTCCAAACTAAATTAAAACATATCTACACAATCCAAAAGAAACTAAAGGCAACTAAAATCAAAGCAAATGTTAATTTAGAAATATTTTTCCAATTGTGGATATTCATTTTAGGCCTAATTTACTTACTCAAAGGAATTAAAAATTTTGTATCAATGAACCCTTCCGAACGATTTTTGTTGAAATCATATTTCCTGTTTTTAATCCTTTATTATGAAAAAACAATGTTTGCACTTTGGGTATATATTATTTATAAGATGTTGAAGTTATTTTATGATATATTAACAGATCTGTAGAATCAACACATTAACTGTTTGTTGAATATGACAAAGTTGTTAAAGGCGGAAATGGCTGTTGTTTACTAACAACAACCATTCTATGCTGATGTGAGATATATCCTTTAATTTTACCCTCATAAATTAAATTAGCGACAATACACTGAGTCTCATCTAAATCGACCTCTTCCTGCCCTAAGCTCACCAGTGCAGTTTGAAGTGAAGCAACTGGAATCTGATGAGTGCCAAGAATTAAATAAACCTTCCTGAACAAATTCCTATAAGCTATTATCTTGAGCTTGTCAACAATTAAATAAATACCACATTTAATGAAGAATGTCTCATGAGTTATCATCAACTCATCAAATTTTCTCAAATTGCCTTGAACTACTGCTTGAACCAGGTCCCAAAACTGCACAACATCATACTTCTCCAGCACCTTTCTGCTTGGAATGTACCCAAGTAACATTTTAACGGGTACTAAGTAAATTAAGATCAGCCGCTTGTTTTTCCTGTTTTGCTTATGGCAGTTCTCAAATGCGTATGTGAGGTAATTATCAGCTGCTTTGTAATCACTATCAAACATTGCTTTTCTGCCAACAAAGTACCTATAGGTAATCTGCTGACTCAGTGAGAAGCTATCCTTAAAAGGCAGTGCTTCAATGGCCCTAATCAAGGGCTTACATAAGTGCAGCTTGTTAATCTGAAAATACACTTTGAACAGTTGATTGACAAGATTGAGCATGCCAATTCTCTTTGTGTCTTCTTCAGATGCTCTATTGTCAGCAGCACACACTCTGAAACAACCCATCAAGCATTCAGCTGCCTTCTCTAACACTTCACCAGGTTTCTCAGTGGCACCAACTCTGTCCTTTTCTGCTCTCTGTGCAAGTAGCCTGAGATCAAGACATACTACATACATTAGTGGCAAAAACCAATTCTCATCTTTTCTTGATTGCATTATTTTTGTGAGACTTTGGGCAATTTGGCTCTGTTGTTGATATGCCTCTAGAAACTGTTTTTCAGATGCATAGTACAGGCATTTTAGATGACAAAGAACTATTTCATCAATAGGCATTTTGACATATCTTGATACCATTGGTTCTGGGTTTTCTTGTGGAAGATTAGCAGCTTGGTTGTATTTGTTAGAGAGAAAATGTGCTACTTTGTTTCCATCCTGCATGTCCCAGAACCTGTCGATTGCCTGCAGATAAGCAGCAAGAGACAATAATGTCATCCTAAAACAATTAATTGATGAATATATATTGTAAACATTGTAAAGTCAAAACTAGTTAAAAACAGTTAACTTACCTGATATTTAATGATAATTACAATGGGGTAAATAATACTACTGCGTTTGTTTTCCTCGATATTTTGTGGTTAGGCATTTCCCGGTGTGACTTGTTATTGATTTTCTTTCTTGTAGTCGGAAATATCCGAAGGTAAGTTGTTAGGAATGCAGATAAATATGCGCCTAATTCAAGTTAAAAGCAGCAACTTCATATCACTTTAAGCACGTATGTGAACGATGATCAAATTGAATCAGTCATGAAACATTTACCAAGTAAACTGGCAAACTTGGGTGCAAGCTACTAGTTCTAAATTCGTTTAAAACGACGAAGATTAGAACTTTCGAAAACTTCCAGTAATATCAATTGAAAACTGATTATAAATTTTCATAAATTACATTGCCACACGTTTTTATTTTTTACTATAACCATCATTAATAATAATTTATTCTCAATTATGCAGAGTTGTTTTGTTTTATTATATTTCAAAACGTTTTGACTCACCTGGAACAAAAAGATGCAATTAGTTTAACGGCAAGCCAGTACATTAAATGCATTAATTATTTCGTGTTTCAATATGTTCTATCGTTACACGTCGATTGCTAATGACGAATTAATTAATCATATTCGTATTTACATGGGTCATTGCAATGTTGTGTTAATTACGATTAAATTATGTCATTACAATTCGCGTGGTTACTCATGAGGTTGACTCGGTGGTCAATATCGTATGTTACACGATTAAATGCCAAAGTTTCATAGGTAATTTAATTTGCTATTTGTTTTAATATCTACTGTGCAATGAAGTCATAAACTGATATCAAGCAAATATTCTTCAATAATTATAAGTCATCTAAAATAACCAGATGTAAGTCTATTAATTTTATTCTCATGTGAAAGATGGCTCAATTTAAACATAATAATGCTTCTTACATTAGAACTCTTCGAAGAACGCCAACTTGGTAAGCTCCTGACATCTGTCACTGTACAATTGGCTACATTTCATAGATTCTAAGTATATAATGCATACTTTTTGATATTAAAGTAATAATTATAAATGTAAATACACTAATAAGTAATCAAAAATGATTGTGTGCACAATGAACTCTTTGTTGACATTTGTGTCACTCTGGGGTCACTTGGTGGGCACACTTATTTAAATTTTGAAATTATCGTGCGTACGAGAGAAATAGCACTAGTTTTGCTACAAAATCTATGATGGCCGTCCTCTGGGTTATCTTATGGACCGTTTCCATGGTTACCAAGCTTAACTTAAACGGCAAATCGCGTTACAGCATTCATCATCATGTTGTTTCACTCTCCCATTTCAAATTCAAAACGATTCAAACTCATTATATGACACATTACAAAGTAAATCACATTTATAATCAAGGAAAAATTATTACACCCCGTATTATTTGTTGTACATATCAACAGAAACAAATTATTTGCAATGTTAAAGTACAGGTGATTGACTTTAATGTCAATATTCTCTATTTATGAGTAGATCTATGGTCTTCGAAGAGTGATGTGCCTAGTAGCACTCTTCGAAGACCATAGATTGTTTGAAAAGCATTTCTACTTAGTACTCTACAATTTGTAGGTATATTTACTATATTTTTAAGAAAATAATTTTACACAGTTAATAAAAGAGTTGTCATGATTAACACTCTTCGAAGAAGTGTTCAAAAGCTTGCAACAATTTCTGTTTGCAGATTGCAAAACAAAGTACATGCAGAAGTTGTAGGTAGTTTACTATGTTACATACTTTATTTATTATTTATTACTATTTTTTTTATGTTTTCAGTATTTATTACTAAATTTGTAGTAAATTTATGTTTTTGAAAGTTAGTAAAAACTAGAATAGTAAAAACTTGACACTGCCAACAAACAAGTAACACAAGTGGATTATTAAGATGTTTAAACAAATCCTTTTGATATTGTTGCTGATTATGAATTGGAAATCATAATTATAGTGAAAGTATTTATCTGAATTCTATATTGAGTTATTGTTTGATAATGTGGTTCATTCTAAAGCTGTTTTCTTATTTTACTTTAATTACGTTGAATATAAGGTAATTAAAGTAAAGCAATAATGTTTCATTCGTTATAATATATCTCTTTAATTTTTCAAAAATATGTAGTCACATTCTGCATGGTATAAAATAAAATAACTCTCATAGTAATCTCATAAATTATGCTAAACGATCTGAACGGAATATTTCACTTTTTCTTTTCGACGTCAGGTGTTTTTCTTGCGATCTCACGCACCTCGCGCTTCCGATGACGAAGTGCATCGTAAAGAGAAATCCGCCTTGTATTCCGCTCTTATTAAAATCGCCTAATTAAATTCGGCGATTTCGTTGATGTTGAGAGTGGGCAGGCGGACGCGAGCATCGAGAACGAAAGTGATGCATATTATCTTGATATGTAACCCGAGAATTTCTTTCTGTCGACGATGCGGTGCGTGTTACCCACAGAAAGGTGTGGTCTCGGTATAAAACAAGAATCGAGAGCACTTGTTGTCACATTTGATTACTGCTCGGCACAGGTAGAGGTGATACAGAATGAGATTACTGGTATGTTAAGAAAAAAATATAAAAAGTGATGAAAATTAACTAAAGAAATTATTCTATTAGATTTTAACAGTGAGTCTTGCACTAGCTAGCGGTAGTGTTTTACAAGGAGATATCACAATTGATTTAAAACCTCCACCTGCTGCTCAAGAAATACCCAAAGACGTTCCTGAATATGCAAGTCCAGATCAGGATGCTACTTGGGTTGGAATACAAGAACAACAGCAACAGTTATTGCAACACCATCAAATTCCTCAAATGCCACAAATAGAACAAATGCAACATCAGCAGCAACAGTATACAGGTGTTATACAAGATGCGCAGGAGGTACTGAGTGACCAAGGATTATTAAATAGTTACCAGCCTTCAGCCCAACAAGTAGCACAAATCCCGCAGTACAAAAATTCGGTTCTATCAGGTCAAGCAGCTCAATATCAAAGTGGTAGTTTAACCACAGGAGCCAAGTTTGAACAACCTGCAATTGCATTAACTAATACTCCATCAGTTCTCCCAACTTTCGGCAAAACTTCCAGTGGAACAGGACATAAGTACACGACTGTTACATTCAGAAATGGATTAGTTGGGTTAGGGCACACAGTGGATTACAATGCCATTGGTCAGAGTCAAAATCAACTTGAAAATCAGAATTACTACTCATCATCTCAGGGAAGTCAAAAAATCATTCAAAATGTTGAACATCAACAAGCAGTACTTCCTTCGCATAGTTATTCTGCACCGGAAAAAAACTCTTTAAGTCTAGCTCCAGCTTATGATACAATTTCTGTGTCTCAAAGTATCCCAACTATCCCAATCAAAGTACCACAACCGCAATCCTCTCAGGTACAACATATAACGGAAGTTTCCTTGACGACACCAGTTAAAGTCCCCACGCACGTTGACCACTATAGTCAACCACTCCCAGCGCCAGTAGAGGTACCACATGCGAACTTTGAACGCCCTGCGCCTCAGTACACGAATGTACCAGTTGAGCATGAGCAGCTTGCGGTGAAAGTGCCAGAATATCACCAACAACACGACTTCGATCATCATTACAGTCAACCTCTGAACCACCACAATCATCATAGTATTGACTTGAGTAACTACAACCATTTTAATTTACACAATCAAAAGTTGCCATATTCGTCTGCTCAGTTTAACTTCCACAAAGATTTCAACGCTCTAAACCTGCAATTGGATAAGAACCACCACAACTTTAATGGATTACATAAATATAATGAAATCTCTGATCCTGAAATTTATCTAGGAAGCTTGGAAGATATTCATGACCATACAGATATCGACACTTTTAAAGACTTTCACACTACTAAAGAGAATTTCAAACCAATAAGCCAATCAATCCATCCAAATTATAATTCACTCCACTTCAACTACGATGGACATCACAAAATTCCCCATTATCACGGATCTAACCATCATAGCTCTTCGATACTTAGTGGGCTCACAGGTGGCTTATCCTCTAAGTTGCGCGGTGGTCACGGTGGTCGCGTTTCTCTTCATTCTGGAAACAACCACGGAGCAGCAGCAAGCTATGGCGGCGATCATAAGTTCCCACATGGCCTAGGTAACACTCATACTTCATTCAAACACGGTTATCACACCTCGGATTTAGAGGACTACAAACCCGGGCACAAATTTTCCGGTTCGCTGGGTTTCTCTACTAACTTGCATTCGCAGCGCGGAAGCGGTGGGTACGCCAGTGGATATACTAGCAAATACCTTGGCAGTTTGAGTGCAGATTATGGGAAACACAGCTTTTCTTTGCCCAATTTTAAAAACTACCCGAAAAGCTTTTCTACAAGCGGATATCACAAAGTCCCCGAGACTTTAATTCAACAGTTTGATAGCAAAGATGGATATAAATATTAGTAATTTATTGTTGGAGGGTTAAAATTTAAAAAATCTAGTCTAATATAATTTGTTTACATTTAAAATTTTAAAGACAGATATAAAAAAGTGATATTTAATTTGTTAAATGTTGTTATGCGGATGTTATATTTGAACAATTCGAATAAATGCCTTGAAATGCAAAAGAAAGTTTCTCCCAAATAGTGGTCCAGTCAGGTGAAAGACCTCATGTTCTTTCACTTGTCATGCCGGATATGTTAAATTGATATTAAAACACAATGTCTGCATCATATGTTTTACTACTCTTAACTTTCTATTAGTCATGTGTAATTTCAAAAAAAATACTATTAAAAACAGACAGAGAGTCTTTCAATTATTATTGCAAATAAATTCTGTTTCGGAAAAGTAACTTAGACTATTTGTTTTTCTGCTGGTTTAATTGTATATTAAAAAAATATATAGAAGAATTATTGTTTTTCTTTCCAACCTTTTTTATGTTGCACTAAATTTAACGGCTGCAAATTGTTATTTGCCCGAATACCGCCTATTTAAAATCGCATTTTGCAGCCTAATTAATGTAATATTTATAATGCGTGTCAGCTTTCCGCACAAACAGCTGCCAATTGCCAGTAATTAGCACCAGACACAGCAAATAATAACTGGATTTTGTAATGAATTGCGAAATGTTAATCATAACTTATTGTTTACAATACAGTAAAGTTTACAGTTACCCTTACAATGTAAGGATCGTCTACACTATGTAGAAAGAAATACCTGAATTGTTTCGGTCTACTTTTACAATAGCTTAGTATTGCGATCATTTACAATTATAAATGCAATGACTCACAATGATGTAATTTCCGAGGACAATTTTAAACGTTTACTGTTTTTTGTTTGCTTTGTGTGATCAAATTATGTATCTTTGTTTGTTTCCTAAGTGGCATGTTAACGTTCAGCACTTTTTCACTTTATTCCTGCTGTTTGTGAACGATGGAAATTTATGTGACAGCTACCTGCATTCCCTTCACGTCGCCCCAGTTGAATTCATTACAAACTCTTAATTAAATTTTCAGGTCAAACCGTTCAGCGCAGTTTTTCGCTCACAACAGTTGAAATTCTGATGTATTGTTGACATGAAAATAGAAGTAAATGTCAATTTCAGTTTTCCTACAAGTAATCTTCAGTATACAACTCATATTGAGGCTGTTTATTTCAATGTAGCAAGTAATTATTTATGTTCTGAGAAGGTATCTAGATAGTTGGAATGGATTAGATATGAGTTGCAGATTTCTATGTAATTTCTACTCAAGAAACGCTAGAAAAAAATTTCACAGTAGCTTTCATAATTATTAATACTGCAATAACATTGCACTTCTATTCTAAATACACTTTAATTAATGTTATTAATTAATAAATATTATTTTATTAATTTTAATTAATCATTATTTGTAAACAGTTGTAAAACAGAAATTACTTGCATATTAATAATAATATGCGCTTCAATTTTAACTGGAGAAATTTAATTCCAAACGTTAAATGTTTTAAATCTATTTATCTTTATTATTCCACGTCCTATCAATTTCTAGTTTTTATTAGTCGCATTCTGCAATTAGTAATATAAATAACGACAACATGATTGATATAAATCACTTATTTAATTGTCACATTGCTGAATTATCAATCACAAACCGGAACACAATTTTAGGCAAAGGAATTTGTTTACCTTGTTCTTATAACTCACCTAGTAACGCCTGGAAAAGCCGTGACTTGAAAATCCTTATCACACGTTCAATTGCGAGTCTCAGCTGTTTGTCCTGTGGTTTGATCAATTTTGAATGATAATCTTCAAGAAGCTCTAATGCGCGATGCGCCTCTGCAATCATAAAATAAAACACGTTTTATAAATTAATAATTTATAATAAAATAATATTTATACTTTGCAAATAGAATTAATATAAAAGATTGTTTTTTTCACTGCAGCAAGAAAAATAAAAGATTGAAACCTCCGAGTAAATCCGTAATTTTTCACTATAATGCGGTGTAATTTATTAGAAGGCATTTGTTTTCATAATATAGTCAGCCAACTAAAACAATTTCAGTTTTGAGAAGTTATGAACTTAGATAAGTTTATATCATTTTAGAATTAAGAAATTGAGAACATAAATATTAAGATTATGTTCTCAAGGTATTTCGAAATCTTTTAAAATGGAAAGTTAATTTTGCTTTCTTTGGATGATGTTAAAATAAAAATTTTAAAAAAATAGAAAAGTGTTAATATAATAATTTTAAGACATAAAAATAATCTAGTTTTAATTCTTTCTTTTCTTAAAGAAATGATTTTAAAAAAATAATATTAATTAGTATACCCGTAATCAATTTTTGTTTAGAAAATGAATTTTTAAATTAGCACATTGACGTTTTTACTGCTTTTCTTTTTTGCATTTTTTTAGGAAAACTCACAAGGGAAGCTCTAAGAAAATCATACTCTCTGCTTCTTTTCATAATTTTTTCGTTGCTTTCTTTATACATTCTTTAATCATGCCATCTTTACAATTTTCTATTAAAAATAAAAACAGAAAAAAGGAATGCAAAAAAGTGTAGTTGAGTGTTAAAAATCTAAAGTTCTATTGTATATTATCATTTCCAATATGATCCTAGGAAACCAAATAAATAATTTTGATTAAACCTGATATGATGTAGGGAAGTAAATCCTGTAGTAGACAACCAAGCATGAGATATGTTTCCTCTGATTATCATTTTCCACCAGCAATTCAACTGGGAGTAATCTGCTTGGCTAACGTACGGTCAGTACGGTCATGAAATTGTTAGCTATTATTGCATATCAACATTAAATCCAGAATGAACAATTCGATATCATAATACATTTGTATTTACTTTCTAGGGCCGCTAATTTGGAGATTAAACCTTAAAACTTGATAAGCCAACATCAAATTCTGATTGAGAACTAATACCGAATTTAACTACTGAAATTATAACTTTATCTATAAAATATTTACTCGAAAAAACAATGAAAAATCTGATACTTTATGTATACTAATTTAATTCAGAAATGATAAGAGCATGTTTGTACATTTTATGTTCACAAAATCGTAGATTCTAGACACCAAAGCAATGCCTTTCACTTCATTGTACAGTGTTGACTTGATGCGTGAATAGCCGCCCCACAATGCACAGCAAGATATGACTATATGGTCTGTGAGTGAATTGAGATATGCGCTAGCAGCAATGGCAGTGAATGTGGAACATGGATATCCGCTACGTGCTGGATGCTAGGAAATGTTTGTTGTTTAAATTTATTAGATGACAAGCATTCACGCATTCAAATATTAAATAAAAGATTTTATTTTAAATGAATTCTTCTGACTTTTTTTTAGGATCAGAACGATAAGTTTACAAGAAATTTTATTGAATGTTTGTTAGGCCTCTGGAAGTTCTTGTTGTGCTTTCAAATATTTATTTTCAATTTCTGGCATACAATAAACGGATGTTATGGAAGGCAAACAAAAGCAATGACTTAATATAATGATTTATAGCTTTCCACACCCTTTTGATACACAGTACAAATTTACGCCCTCTCTATGTCTTCTAATCGACATTGCGTTCCACTATCACAAACCTAAATACAAACAGAAAAGTTGTGACTCAGCCACATGTCACGTACAATGTTTGACATTCCCGGCGGCGACGTAAAATGAGTTTCTGTCGTTAACATCACCAACTTTATGCACTTTATGCTTGTGCCGCAGTTGGCCAACTATTTCATTTAATTACTCTGTGATCAGAAGTTACCGAACATGCAACATCTGCATGTTATAGAGTTCCAACAGGATAAAAGATTTCTCGGTTGCTACACGAGATAATCAATAAAATTTAATTGCACTCTTCTTGTCCTCATGTGACCTAAATTCCGCGATTACCAAAATTTACAGCAATTGCAATAATCGAAACAATATGTCATCTTGATCCACATAAATTTTATTAAATTTGTCAGCACAGCGTAATTTAAAACCGCGACCTGTGGACCTGTGATTGTGATTGTAGTGATGTTACAATAAATATGCTAGATGTGTTCTTTTTTTTTATTATATATAGTTTATGGATGATGTTGTCATTAAAATAAAAAATGAACTAGTTTTCTTTCTTTTGTGGGTAGCATGTGGAATAGAAACGAGGACAAAGTTGGTGCTGGTGCTAAGGACTACGCTACATAATGCCACAAAGCGAATAGCTATGGAGAAAAAGCTACTAATGGCTTCATAAAAGCAGTGTTGTTCTTAAAGTGCACACAGGAAAATAGTGCCATGAAATTTTCTTGTATTGAATTATGGGTGTTAAAGTATTTGTTTTAAGCCATAGAAAAAAAAAAAGAAAAACTTGAAATCCTACTTTTTCAAGGTTTTAATGTTTAATGCTACATTAAAAAGTTATTTCTTAAAATTCAGAATTTAAAGTATATTTTTATGTTAAAAGTTTGCAGTTTCCTTTGATATGCCAGTTTTGAAGTATTTTTTTATTATGATCTTGTGCTGTAATTATTCAATACATGCTAATAAAACTGTTTTTCTTTGCTATCTTTACAAGATTTTTAATGGCTGGTTTTTGGTAGAAAGTTATAACTTTTTCTTGCAACTTTTAATTTTAGAAAAAAAATTTATCAAGTAATTCTTGCCCACTTCAGTTTGATACGATTCTTAGAGTCATAATATAGCAATTTTGGTCCCAACTAAAATTTAATTTTGCAATCTAGGCTTCCGTTTTCTCGGTAAATTTTAATCCTAAATAAAAACATAGTGGTTATATGTAATCTCAATTATTTAAAGTAATTTTGAGCCAAAAAGAAATTTCTGATTTAATGATTTTATTTTAAGAAAAAAAAACAAGCGGAAATTTCAATTTCGCTTAACAGTTAGAACAAAATCCGTATAGAAAGTATAATAGAATTATATACAATTATAAATTATATAAAATAGTCAAAATTAAATAAAAGATAAAAATATTGAATCTTCAAACCAAATAAATTATTTATCTCTAAATCTATTTAAAATAAATGTTATATTATTCTCCTCTTTATCTAATAACACAATTCTATCGTATCCTTTTATTACTATTCCTAGCATCAGCATTTTCTCGCCATTTTCTGTCTGATGCAGTCAAACTCCACAAACAAATGTTGCGCATTAAGAATAAATGAAACAGGAAATATTAAAGGATTACAGCTTTATTTGCTTCGGCAAGGGTGTCGTTCTGAAAATGGCCAGCGTGGAAAACCACAAAAAGCAGCTGGTTTAGTAATAGATACGGATAATCTAGCACACTGTAAAATGGTATAGCAAAAGGGAAAAGTAGTAGAGAAAAAACCACTAGAATTCCAACGTGTGAGAATTTCTTATTGAGATATAAAATTAAGCGGGAAAAGTAGGCAGAAGAAAAAAATGTTAACAAAACGGTGGACTTTGCATTTATATTTTGTAAGGAAACATTTTCTATTTGATTTGCGAGTTTCATTAAAATGCAGCTTAATTTTTATCAGGTTTTATCACAAAGAAATGTGTGAAAACATGATTTGTTTTTCTTTAATAGTTCCAAATATACATTTGGAATGAAATGAAAGTTTGTTCACTCGATTAAGTATGAGTTGCCTAGCACTACACTAGTATTCCAATTTTCTTGGTGCATTTAGAGATAGAATTTTTTAGTCGAAAAAGTGAAACTTGATTTTTATTCATTTTCGCGACTACAATAGTTCGAATCACTCGCTTTGCGTTCTGCAAGCAATGCTTAAGTAATATGATACCCCTATCATATTGTGGATGCATGATTGGGCATGTGTATCGTGACACACTGTGTCGTATTGTGTGTGCATTAAGCACTCCAACATGCTTTCATTTAATGCTTTATCTTTTTTAAGCAAGCAGCTCAGCAAGCATGCATTGCTCGCTTCAGGCAGCGTGAGTCGAATTATTTAGAATTGTTGCAGTGACAAAAATGAGTAAGAATCGAGTTTTAATTTTCCGACTAATAAAATTTTATCTCTAAATGCGCCAAGAAAATTGGAATACTAGCGTCGTATTAGGCAACTCATACTTAATCGAACATACTTTTATTTCATTCTAAATGTATATTTTTTCGGCGTTTGCATAACAGCGTCTACACTTTTTCACAAAAATTTACTCTGAGAACTTATAACTTTGGAACTATAAAAGATAAACAACTTACGTTTTCACACATTTATTTGGTATGTATTTACAAATTGTTATTGAAAGCAGCTAAATGATGAAACAAAAATTACGGATGTTATGAGACAATATATTAAATCGCAACCAAAATTCGGTCAAACACTAAAATCAAAATTAAAAAAAAAACGATCGACAATTCAAAAATTTTGAAAAACCCGTTTTCTTAGAAAATCATGATTGATTGAATACCGTTAATACCATCTCGATCGGAAATTTGCTGCTCCACAGTGTTATTGTTTACATTTGGCGCATCGATTGCGAAACGTTTCCACTGCGCTGTTCGTTTATTAGTAACACGTCGCCTGTTGAAAGATGCGCACACATCTCGTTGTGTTCAATTAATACTATTACAAACAAATCGGTTAAAGAGTTGCGGCGTGAATCAATTCTTCTGTGGAGTTTTCTGTGCGCGGAATAAAGCTGTGCTTTGCTTCAATGCATTTGGAAAGTTTTCAGTGTTCCGTGGTATGGCAGTGGTAGTGCAATTGTTAGTGCAATACAAGATTAATCAACATTGTCTACAACCAAGAATCAATAAAGGTCAGTGGTTATTTTTTATTGAGAGTAGAATGCGGAAAGGAATTTAATTAGTAAAATGCATTTTAGTTGTATAGTTGTAATAATCAATGATATGAATGCAATTTTATTTGAAAACGATTTTAAAAATGAACAAATATTTTAAGAATTTGTTTTACTCTATTGAACTGCTAAAATTACAGCTCAAAAAGCGATAATTTTTTATATCATTAATAAAGTAACTAACAAAGAATAGTTTTATGTCAATATTAACCAACGTTAATGTAATTAGTGTTAAAGTAAAAAATATAAATACCAGTTCCATAATAATCATTTATTCACTCTTCTTTATTCGCTTATTTACTTGATAACTTGATTTACGCCTGGATAATTAATAGATGGGCCCATTGACCGCTGGGCCTTACTTTAATTAATCATGCTTGAACTAGGCTTGCGCAATTGTGCATAAACAAAATGAAAATAAACTCTCAAAGTTTCTCTTGGTAATTACTCATAAAGTGTGATAAATATTTTAGTTTTTTGCTAATTTTTTCACGCTTATCACAACTTTTTACTTTTAAATCGAGTTCCCTATAGAAGTGGACAATGGTCAAGCATGTCTACATATACAAGCTAGCTAGGTAAATATTTACTGGAGTTTTGTAATGTAATTACAGTGTTTTGCAAAAAATAGTTGCTGGCTTGTTTAAAGACAAGATTCTAATCAATGTAAACTATGCAGTATTATCTTGTTTTACAAAGGTTTTAATTAATTTTAGTTAGTTTTACTTTAATTTAAAATTAAATTAATACGTGTGAGGAATGTTTGTGTTAGTTGACAAAACAACTATTTTCAGCTCAGAAAAATTAATTACAAGTACATTACGGCATCCAGGATGATGCAGGATCGTTTGTCTGAAACTCGTTTTTTGGTAGGATTTTCCGCTTCAGTTGACTTTTATGCACCCCAGCGTAAAACAGAGTTTCAAGAGTATTTGTCCTATATACGTGGACCAGAAAAGTGTAAAACACTAGCGCAAAATACTTGTCTTTCGTTTGTACGATTTTCCGCTTTTCTGCATTTCTATTTACCACTCTCAGCTAGTTACAATAGTGATGTAATCTAATTGCACTGGTGGAAAATAAAGATATAAATACATATAATAAACATTAATATAAAAATATATTAGCCACAAATCTAATCTTCAATCAATAGGATTTTTTGCTTGCTTAATTAAGACAAATGAAAAAAAATTACTCTTATCAATGTCTAGCAAGTTTGACAGTAAACACAGTTCGTTAGCTTTAATTAAGTCAACAATAATTGGAATAAACGTTGTGCAGTGTTGAATCATCGCATTGGAAATAAATTTCCGTGTCCTGAAGGTTTTAGTTCATGTTATCTTATGGCATTGTTCCAGAGTAAAGAAAAATTAAGAACTGAGCTTCGCAGAGGAGTAACCAACAGAATTAAGCTCTCGGAAAGTATTTGGAGCTTTCACAGAGCGCGATTTTTTTTTATTTTTGTGATGTATAGGAGCATCAAGGACAGAATTTTACATTAAAAACTTTTTTGGAAGCGTTCAGTGTGTAAGATGCGGAAAATTCAACGGAAATCAAGATGCAAAAAACGCATTAAACTTTTAAAAGGAAACACAAGCAATTCTGCAATGTTTTCTTTAAAACAACGAGTAATCAAATAATAATACACAAAAACATATTTTGCTGATGAGAGGATTTTTAATAGTACTGATATTATTGATACAAGAAGAAAAATAAATGCAAGGAAATGCTAAAAGAACGTGAAACATTAATAACTGTTTCATTCTTTTTTCTTCTTATCTTTGTTTTATTTTTTTCAGCCATTTGATTTCCTGTTGTATATCCATAACGTGTTAAACGTTATAAATAATACAATAAAATATATATGATAAGAAACTGCAAGTGTGTCCTGCAGTGTGCGTGCGTCAGGATAATATAAATAGCAGTTCGCGTGGCCCAGTGATGTAATTCAATCGATTATTTAAATTATTTCATATATATAAAAAACCACAAGACGACAAACGCTATTTAAAATAATAAAGTGCTAGCAAGTAGTAACTTACCAAGCACAAATTATATTAATATTAACAACTCTAAGAAAGTTGAATTAAAGTGAAAAGTAGAGAGAGTATTATAAGCCAGGATTAAGAAATAATCCAGAAAACTTATAAAATATTTACGCTTTCTACAACAAAGTTAAAAATTAATGTAGAGTAGTGAAATTTTGATTTGTTTTTTTTTTTCGAATGATATTCATTAATTTATTCTATTTTCCGATTTAAAATTAACTTGGGAGTTTAAATTCTATTGTTTTGCGTTTTTCGTTCCTGCAAAGAAACATAAAAATCGCTGTAAATTTGCGACGTGTGCATTGCAGATGCTAACAGAGACCTGTGTTGTTCGGCAGGTATTCGGTCAAAAGGGAAAAACCCTATTAAATGTTGAATATTTTAAATGTGCGGTGTGGATCGGATGAAATACGAATTCTGTACTTTGTATTATATATGTATATTTATAAGTACAGCTAATACAAGAGACGCAATGGCCGAACGGAAGAGAAAACAATTTATGGACATATTTAATGTAGATCCTAACAATAATTGAAATGGAAAACTATTATTTGTCTGTTGCAGACAGGCGTTAAGCTGCATACAAACATTTCAATCAGGGAAATAATTATAATTCATTACACAAAATTAAAATAAAATAAAAAAACTTTCTCTATTATTATATTTTTCCTTTGGTTTTGTTTTCCTGTTTTTTGTGTTTGCTCTGCATCAACTGTAAAGAACTGCCAAATTTCAGAAGTTTATTCCATACGCTGCAAAGAAAATTTATGTAATCTCTTTCTTGGCGTAACTAAAATAATTCATTTTTTGGCATCAAGTTAGAGTCTTTGCGTTTTATTGATTCCCAGGTTCAAGTAACTTATTCTATTAAGTCGCAAATACGCGTCCTATCGTCATAATCATCCCACTTCAACTATAACTGCAGTCAAAATTGAATGCCAGAATATAAAAGGAACTCCAACCATTTCGACTGTCTGCAGATGTTAATAAACCCGAGATAAAAAATGACCTAGACAATTTGTGCAGCGCAAGCTCCGCTAAACAATTCACATCATTTACACTCCAGTAGAAAGTAGTAAAAAAATGTCGAATGCAGCGTGTTAAATTCAATTGAAACCTGGTTCCACACTATTCAAAACCAAAACAATTTATATTCACACTGCACATTGCACTAAAAAGATTCAAGAAGTTAGTTTAAGATTTACCGATAAGGGTATTACACTATAGTTTTGACATTCTTAAACATTCTTCACTTGTTTAGTTTTATTAATTTCAATAACTTGAAATTTAAAATGATTACTTTGGTTGTTCTATTAAGTGTGAGCAGTATTTTTATAAATGTTAGTTCGTACAATTGTAAATTATGAGGTTGTTGAGTTATTACCTGTGACTCTATACAGCCGTGAATGAAAGTATGATGATGGCAACGAGTAATCCTGATGCATGACGCGCTCAACGATGGCCGGCGCAAGGACTCGAGACGAAGGACTCGCACTTGGCGAGGAGTGCGCCCGCATCGCGGCGGCGGCAAGAGCGCCTGGCCCGACTGTTGACGCTTTGCAGCGCGCTCGGCCTTCGCAGGACTTTCGTGCGGAGGGGATCGATCCTGCGACGGCGCGTTGCAGGACCTCAAGTCATGCACGTGCGTAACGCAAAAGAATTTCGATGCAAAGCATTTACCAAATAAATTTACACACATTTACAAGGAGGTAATAGAAGTAATTCTTAGAAAACTCCTCAAATTTTACCTATATAAATTAGATATTTGCAAAGTATAAAAAATACTATTTATTCTGTGGAGGACATGACAAAAACAATGTAATATGATTGAAAACAGTTACATCATGTTTTGTGTTTATAAAACATTCATGAGAAAAAATTTAACAAAAATCCAAGAACAAAAACTACTCAACTCATGAACAAAATCATTCATTCAATCAAAAATTATGTATTTTAAGCTCATCTTAGCTTATAAAACTTTAATTTCTATGACATGAACAAAAATTATTTAAAAGCAGTCACCCGCTGCGCGCAAATCTTCAAATTTTGTGCTAAAATTAATGTAACTTCTTAGATAGTTACAAAGTTACCTTTTCGCACATGCTATAAATCAACGCCAGTATCTAAAATGTAATTTTATTTAATTTCGTCAACGTTGAAATGAGTTTTAATTAAGCAACTTGGAAAATATTATAGTGCTTAAGTTAAAGAAGTTCTAAAGTACAAAAAATCTCTTTTACATCTTATTCTTGCAACAAAATCTAGTAGTTAATTTCATTCAAGTCAACTCTTCTTTTACTTTTTTACAGATTGAATTTATTATATTTGATTTTATCTCGGCTTGCAGTGTTTTCTTGGTCAATCCGCGCTGCGATTTGATCTTTTTGTTAGGATGTCCTTGTGGATTTCACAGCCTTGTCCAAAAAACGGATAAAGTTATCACTATAGAACATGAACTACTTCAAGAATAAATTCACTGGCTTCAAATAAAACAACACTTAATTTAAAAAAAAATAAAAAAAACTTCAATTTTACTTTTCGAGATTGATGTAGTAACTTTGTTTGAGGGTGATTTATTATACACTTCAGGGTTTCAGTTTTTTTATAAAGATGATATTATTAAAAATAATCCTAGTGCGTTAAAAATAACTCCAGAGAATTTGTCATAATGTAACATTAACTATTTTTGTTCTTATTCAGGAAGTACAATTCTTTGTTTTTAATTTCACTTAAAATTATTTCTATTCTTTATTTCTTACATGGTTAAACTTCGAAATCTTGTAAAATAATCTTTTAGATATTACATGGTGAAGTTTACCTTAATCATGGAAACGTATTGTGTGCAAAAAAATGCAGCTTTTACTTACTCCCAGACGATTTTTGTTTGCAGATTTCCGCAGAGAATTCTCATTAAAACCTTCATCATTTAAAGTGCTGCCAGTGGGGATGAGCAATAACAAGACTAGTAAACTAAACTTGCATATTTTTGCTCGTGGTTGCAATTGCAGCAAACGAAATAATTTACTCTAGATTGTAAGCCGTTCCATCGAGTTTTCAAGGGGCAACGTGTGCGTTGTTGACAAAGGTGTGGGTCAACAGGAGATTAATACCGCAACGACGGTTTGAGTGGCTTTTCAGCTGCATATACACAGGAAAGGCAAGGTAGGAAGTGTGGGAAAGCATGAAACACAGAGATGAAAGTTTTGGGTAGTGTGAAAGACCCATCAGTTCTGAATTGACAGTCGTGTTGAGAGTTGACCTGGAATTAAAGTTGGTGGGCGAAGAAAGCTGACTTGATCGATTGCTCCTTGGATAGAAATTCAGGAAAAGTAAAAGAATATATAGAACGGTGGAAAAATAATACTTTATTTAGATTTATAAATATGTGCAAATAGTTTCGGCTGCTCTGGTTGAGTGAATTTAGATAATTGAATGGAAAAATGGCAAACATTCGGAATTCGTTTTGTTCAACCGGTACTTGGCGGCAAATGTTTACCGAACGCGCCCATTTTATTTGTTGGACGGCGGTAGAACATTGCCGTCGTCGATTGCCGGCGGCGATAGAGCGTGTTACTACAGCTAACAATGAGTTCAGTTCATAGCACAAGATGCAAACGAAAGCATTTAATGAATAGGAAGCTAAGAAAAAAGAGTATAGATAGAAGTGCAAATATGTAGATGTGACACTTTATTTCGAAATATAAATAGAATTTTTAAGAAAAGAAATATTTCTGGTTTAAAATTTAAATATTTCCTTAGTCTATTATCAGAGAATGTAAAGAATGAAAAATTATTTTTCTCGGAAAATGATTAAAGGTATGTTTCATTTAATTACAAAATGTGTGCCTTACTTCTTTCGGACTTAAAGAAATAATGATGCCTATATAATGAAAATATAATGCAAAATAAAAACCCATAGTTTATTAAAGTATTCTAGTGTTTCAGTATAAGGAAAGTTAAAATATCCAAACATTACTTCTTTTCATGTAATATGTTTTAATTTTTTTTTTTTTAATTCTGTGAAAATATTCCAGTCAATTAATTACTCCACTTGCTGTAGCTTTCAAAAGTTTACCTTTCATGATGCACTTTTTTTATATGCGCAAAAAATTGAAATTGATTAGTATCATAAAAATTCCATAAAAATTTTGGCTTCCAGTTGCCATGGCAGATTTTAATCGTGGCAAAATCAATATAAAAAGACCTTGTAATTGACACGAAATTGCAATCTTCCATCTCTAGACTCTTCACAATCTACAACACAATTTCGCAATTTCAATGTGAAGCATTGGAGGCAATCTATAAGGCCACGTTTATCGCTTTTATTAAATCTATGGTGCTTATGATTGTAGACAGAGAATTGAATTACATTTTACAATACAATTTCAACCGCAATCCGAAAAAAGAAAAATATTTTCTACTATCCCAAATAATAGAAAATATTACTCCCATTAACTACAATAAATAAAATTATCAATACTGTACTTTAAGGTGACTTGATCATTTGCATAATTACTATATTAAAACAGAAGAAATTTAAACTCTTGAGATAGGCAACTCTATGTAGAAATCAACTCAATTAAAAATCTATTCACTATGTGTCGTCATTCACATGGTTCTAATTTATAGTAGAAATACACAATACATAAAGTAAAATGCATTCTTCAATGCGCCATTACTCGATTTTTCAATGTAACGTGGTTTCCATTTCCTTGGCCATTCATGCACTCTTGCATTCAGTCAGCATCCCCCCTTTATCTCCGCCGTCACTGCCGCTTGTCGTCCTATTTTGTTAAATAAAGTTTTCTCACAAAGTCTCTGCGTTTATCTGGCGCTCGACTGCAATTGAAATTGGAATTGATGCCTGAAGACATAACATTTTTTTAGCAGCAACGTCAGGAGGTATCAGAAAAGAGAATTCAGGAAACAAAAAGAAATAAAATAATAAAAAACATGTTAGAAGGAAAGTTGGAAAACAAAATAAACTTATATCCTGTTTTAGTTTTAGAGAATTGATTTAAATTATATAAAGTTTCTATGCGTAATCAGATTTTGCAGCTTATACAATCGAATAATTCAGTAAAATCCGGTCGATTGTTGGCTGCCGGGAGTTGCTCTCAAAAGTGGGTCACTCGTTCACCACTAGGTCCCGATTATACTATTTTGAGTTATACCTTTAGCATTATTAGTTTATTTGTACGGAGTCTTTTAGAACTTCTTACACTGTTAACCATTTCTGTCTACCCTCAGCAATCTGAAGTATTTTAATTGTTTTAATTATACCAACACTAAAACTTCCAAAATGATAAACAAGCCAAAGTTCATCAAAGTCAAACTAATGTTTTCTAGCGCCCCAACTTAGTTTCAGAATAAGCTAGTCAAAACAAGAAACAGCTTCTTAATTTATAATTGACTTGCAGTCATATCATGAGCAGTATGTTCATCCATGATCCAAATTGCTGCCGGCTGCCGACTATTGATTCCCACCAAAACGCTCCCGCCGTTTTACGTAACGCCCGCTTCTACGGGTTAACGATGCGGAAAGATCGAAGCCGAGTTCAAGGTGCTTGTTACAGTTTCCTATTGTTATTCAATGAGACATACAAAGTGCGTTATGTGTAATGACATTGTCTTTTCTGAATTTCTCTTGAGCAGCCGCTGGGTCGCTTCTAGCTTTAGAAATGCACCAGGTCATATTAAGCATGCTTGCAATCATGTGTTTTATGATCGTTAAGCCTTTCCAAGTTAAGAAGAAAAGACTTAACTTCTTGGTCAATGTTAGAAATCAAGAAGACTTCATTTGAATATTATTCAAGTTACTACGGTGAAATTTTTGTTTGGGGAATTTAAATTTTCCTCTTGAGGTCATATTTTGTGCATGTAAAAATAGTTTGGCTTTTTAAACGTCTATTAGTGGTACCACTTAACATATTTTCCTCTTCACAAGCATTTTCTGCCTAAAAAGCTTTTAGGTGTCCTCGCTCTAATGTGCCCTCAATATCAATTGTTAACAAGTCTTTTATACATCTTGTAAAAAAAAACACTACTACCGTTAAGGTACCTTTTTTCAAACCAAATGGCACTTTTTCCAATTATTACTTTATTAAAAAGAACCTACAACTCCTAGCATGTTTCTAATTTCTTTATTGCATGTTCATGGAATAAAGTCACAACAATGGTTCCATTGAACCCTATTGCAGGCCAGGGTCAATCAACGGTCATTGTTAGGTCATTTCACGTAAAGTTTTTACGTTTCTTTCTCTTACCCTGCAGGCTGTACATTTCGTGGTGGGTAGTGATTATGAAAAGTGTCTAGATTCAAATGCGTCATATGTTTAGGGTACTGCTCTAACCCCCACTCTCAATGCGAAAAGCAAGCACGTGCAAGGATTACCCACGCTTGTGCATTGCAGCAAAAGCTCTTTACGCGTGGGTTGTGCTTCTAAATTTACACTCATCTTAAATCCATGTCCTCAGTCAGTAGCAAGTAAAGTTACTGATCTGAAGTAGTATAAGACGTTTCTAAATACCTTGCTTCCGCACTGGCATCGTGTCCTGCGTCGCTTTCACCTCCTGGGTGACAACAAGTGACAATCACCGATGTGGGACACAAAAAAATCACTTTTTAACACACTGTCCACTACTCAACTCAGTATCCTCTTGATAGTATTACTTAAGCCACTCTACACTGCCCACCCTGTTTACGACCAGTGTGATCAATCCAGTTGAGATCTTGTCTTGTGTCTTTCATCCGACGCGCGACCGACTTTTTGGTGCATTCGACGTGTGCATGCGACGCGTTTTGCTCTCGTGCACTGACACACGCGATACAATCGGGCGTCGCGACGCCGCCGGTTCACACACACGCAGAATGAAGAAGATAGTCAATATGACGCGCGCGCTCATTGGTCGGCGCAGTGTGCTCGCATTGTAGACGTCATTGCGAGATGGGGTGGTTTTGAGGTTCCGGTGGTGTAATATGAGCTTCAATGAGTTCCATCTGCTAACAGCGTCGGAAATGAGCGTAGAAGTAATACAGCGTCCCGACGCGTTGCGGAGCAATGAGTTTGAGCAGATGGTATTTATAGAATGCTGAAATATAAACAAGAATGGATAGGATAGGACAAGATCACCTGTTTAGTATAATTAATGCAAAATACATTTGTTTATTTTAACAAAATACATTAATTTAAATTAGCATAAAACACATCTATATAAGTAATAAATAATTGATAACAAAAAAATCTATTCAAATTTTGGCAGACCAAATACTTCGGGTTGAAATTCCACTAAACTTTTTAACACCACAGTTGCACCTTCTTTAAGGTCATCTGTAATCTCATCTGAAGGTACCATTACTACCTGCATTCCAGCTGCAACAGCTGCTTTGACTCCATTTGGGGCATCTTCAAACACCAAACACTAAAATACAAATTAATTCTTAAAATCTGCACATCAATTAACTGTGTAAATTTACCTGGGAAGGACAAGGTGCATTTGGGAACCTTGAAGCACAAACTAAGAAAATATCAGGATTCGGTTTCCCATTCTTGACTTCAAGATCTGTACTGCCCATGACCTTGTGATGAAACAAATCAAACAACTCGGTCATTTTCTGTAATTTGATGTCTGTTGCTTCTTTGCTTCCTGAAGTGGCCATTGCAAAAGGAATGTTATTTTTGGCAAGATGTCTGATTAATTTTTCAGCTCCTGAAAAGTATGCCACATTGTTAATTTAAATTTTTCAATTTAATTATAAAGGTTTTGCCTGGTAATAGAGGAGGATTTTGTAACTTAGTCTCAACACCTTTCCGCATTTTCTGTTTAAACTCTTCAGGACTCAGTGGTAATTCCATGAGCTCAACTGCAAGTTGACTTGTGATCATTTCAGGAGTACCCAAGATTTTAGCACGTATTTCTTTTGTGTATTTCTTCCCATACTGACCAGCAATATCACTAATGATTTTTTCATAGAAAGTTTCAGAGTCTTAAACCAAAAGTATAGTATTTTTCTCACTTTGGAACACATTACACTTAGGCCTACCTATCAATAGTCCATCGAGGTCGAAAAGGATATGTGTTACTGCTGCGTACGTTCCAGGCATTTTTGCAATGACTCTTGCTTCTTTTTCGGTCTAGATTTTACACTGCACTAACTAGGAAGTGACTTGTGTTTAGAAATAGCTGCGGCTGCTTGTCAACGCGGTTTTATTCCACACAGCCTTCACAAGTTTGGCACTGGTTATAATCGTTACAATAATCAAAACAACACACAATGACGTGTACACTGTGAATGGTTCGTAATCTTTTTCAAGACTGCTGTTTATGTTGGGTAACTAATACAGTTCGGTTGCGTGATAGTCATATTATTAGAAAGCAATATGTAATAAACGTTTCTTAATTACTTATTGATATCACGTGTTATCAGTTATTCTATAGAAAATATAAAATTATTGTATACAAGTAAATATATGTAATGAAATTGCTCTTGGATTTATGATAAGACAAGACGTGAAGTAAAGGATTTTAAGCAAATTCCAGGATCAATAAAACTCTAGAAAAATTATAGGAGACAAGTTTAGATGTCGCACCGTACTTTATAATATAGTTTATCAATTTAAAATAATAGAAGAATAGAATAATAGAAATAGAATAGAAGGCAAATATTACTTTTTTGGTGTACTATAGCGCGTACTATGATGGGATACAAAAATTAGGTACAATACGCGATAGTTACCATATACGGTGGCGGCTTAAGCATTCTTATCTCTGTGAAAACAGCTCAGTTAAACCATTTTCTAATACCCTTTTCCATTGATCACAGCAATGTAATTACATTGCAGTCAAATGTATTTTAAAGTATATAATATAAACTAATTACTTTTTTAATTGAGGTTGACTAACAAATTTAATGTGCGAAACTGGTTGAGAGACATAAATTACATACAATTACTAAATCTTCGTTTTTATTTATACACCAATCAGGTGTAATTTATGCAAATCGATTTTTTTGCACATTTTTTATTATTATGCACTTAATTAACAATTATTTTCTATAATGTTAATTTATTCAATTCAAACATAATGTAAATAACATTTTTGAAAGTGTGTCTTCGATGAAAAGTTCTATTGAGTACTTTTTACCTCTATTCGAATACAGCTTCTAACTATAACATCAAGTGCAGATTATGTTTTTTTATATATAATATTAATATGTTTTCTTTAAAAAAAAATAAACACTTGGTTTTGTTTATTTTAAATCTAACTTTGTATACTACGAATGTTGACATCTCTGCCTTCATTTGAATATTTGAATTGTTCTGTCATTGTGTGAGAGAGACAAACTGAAAGTTTAGCAAAATCCATGATGGCCGACCTCTGGGTTATCTTACGGACCGTTACCATGGTTACCAACTTTTTCTCAAAGAGCCAATGGCGTGCAACTACACGTTAACTCTACTTCACTCTAACTTTTCAGACTCCAATAATATTCAAGCTCAATGATGAATGCGGGTAAACGACAAAATTTTGAATTTAAAACCAACGAATGTAACAACTAAGTGATTTATCTCGTACACTAAACAATAACTAAGTAAAAAGTTAAGGAAACAACAAGTTTAATTTCTACAGTTCCACTTTTAAAGAATTTACCAGTACAGCACGCGAAACCACTGTAATTACAACCATATACCACATCATATGCAGATAACATGCATCATTTTCATTTCTACAACTGCAACTGGAAAATGTCTTGTGTTTGCAAAGTGCTACAAAGATAATGTTACCATTGTAAAGTTGAATAAAGTTGCAAGCTACTCTTTGAAGAGAATATCATTTCTGCACAATCTGCTCTTCAGAAACAGGTGTCAACGCAAATCTATTTAGTAGCTTATTTGAACAGAAACTACTTATTATTTATCTTATATAAATAAAAAACATTTGCTTTTCATATATATCTGATAAATAATTTCTTGTAAAATTTTAAACTTTTTTGCTACAAAAATTCTGTTGTTTGGAAAGCTTCCATATAACAATTTCTATAAAGTACACTGCCAATGATAATCCCAAACCACCAGCAAAACAAATCATTGCAAAATATGCATCAAATATACTAACACTTCTGAAATTACCCCCAGATTGAGTACATTTTGGTTTAAGTGCATACGACCTCTTCTGAATTCGAAGTTGTATTCCAAGTTCTTTAAATCTACTATACGCCATTATAGCAATCTCCTTGTAAATAGAGTTTTTCTTAATATGAAGATATGGATCTCCTAAAGATAGGTATCGCATTTCCCGAATACCACACTTTTCGTGTTCCGTAAAAGTCTTCGATACTTCCTGGTAAATTGGATTGACCTCACCATGAAAGGCAAAAAACTCAGAACGTAATTTACGGACTCCTTCAGTAGTTGATAGAAAGTTTTCTGATTTATTAGGAGGTGCTATTTTCTCTCTGTAGATTTGTTGTTTAATTGGGTCCCTTTCCAACTAGAAATTCAAGGTTTAAATTAATCACCTCTATTTCCATAACTGAAATATTTACCCCCATATATACTTTGTTAAATGGTACATTATCACCAGCCAATTTAATAGGAGATTTGAGTAAATCAATTGGTTCTTTGATGCTATTGCTTGTAGACTGTAATAAAGCTACAATGCAAGCAGAGTATGCAGTGTAAAAGAACAGTAAGGAAAGTAAAGACACAAAAGTTATTATTCTTCCTGAAATGCTCCTCGGTTCTGCTTCGAGTCCTTGTTGACAAATAGTACCAATTTCAAAAACCATAATTGACATTGGATCTGGACGAAGATACTTTCCATCATTTGTTTCAGAATTATCCAAAAATTTCCATTCCGTTGTAACAATAATCCACAAAACCAGAAACATTAATACCAATAATGCCATCAAGGATATCCATATTTGAATATCAAAGGACATTGTTAATATATTGTCAACTGATGACAATGGCGGTGCTATGAAAATAAAGCCAGCATGAGATGGCAAAATATTATATACAGGATCAGCAATTTCCAGTCTTTCTGCTAACATAAAAGATACTGTAGTAAAGAATTCGGCTCTTCCGCTTTGAACGTCTCCCATCATCATATTATATATATTTGTTGTCTTATTTTTGGAACCCCAACTTCGATGCCATGTTACCATTATAGATCCGTTAATAACGTCTAGAAAGTGGCGGAATAGGAAGAAATTGTGTTTAGTGTAGGAATCCTCGAGTAAGTAACGAAAATCATCTAAATGCTGGAGAGTACGATTGTACCACATTGTTCCCGTACCGTTGAATGTAAATCCTTCTTGATTAACACGGTGTTTAAACATGCTAATTTTGTTGATAGGAGTGATGTATTTGTTTAATTTTGGGGACCATATACTGATATTGTTGTATTTATATTCAGTAGTATTGACAATTAAATAGGGGGAGATTAAAATATGTGGAAATGTTGTTTGAAAGAGATAGACTTTAGAGCTTATAGAAAGAGGTAACATTTTAGGAAATTTACTTAATTCTTTGATAAAAATGAAGTAAGGATGTTTCTGCAAGGTGTTGTTTTCCTAAAATATATTAAAAACCATGATCATTATTTAATTGTTAAAATTATTAAAAAATTACCTTTAAAAGAAGTTGGCTAATATTGTAACAATCTTTATCAACCACAAACATGTCATAATCAGTGAGATTCCATAAGTTAGTATTAATTAATTGTCTAGCTGGTATTCCACCATCAGATAAAGTCTTCATCAAGTGAATCATATCATCTAAAATCAAGAATATACAGAAAATGTTAAAAACACATTTTGTCATTAAGTTACGAATTTTCCAACAATCCAACATTAAATTAACAGTTGTCGGCTTATTAGAATATCTTAGGAAGTCCATAAAGATCTGGGACATCATATTATAGGTAATTTCACCCGATATCACTGGTAAAATAAGAATAAACAATGCAAACATAAAATAAATCACCATTTTATCAGAATACATCTCAAGTTATTGATTTATTCCACGCACAATGGGTATTCAAGCAGACTAAATGAAGTAGAGAATTGTCCCAGATATTTATATTAATGTATAAGCATTAATCAAGGCTTGTATCAAGTGTAGCCAGTAATTAATCCATTTGAGGAGTGATATTACGTTAAATACATGGTTCAGAAGGATGGTATGCATGATAATTATACATATGGAGAACCTGGAAATTGAAAAATGAAGGAATTATCGATGAATATTTTATAAATCTCTATAAATTATTGAAAATTGTTCATTATTTAAGAGATAATCTGCCGGCAATATTTCATACAAAACGCAATCTAATTGCCACATAACTGAAATAATCTATGAATTATAAGTATACAAAAACCAACCCAATCAACTACATCACTGATATTTTAATAAATGGGACAAGTACATATTATGTACTGATTTAGCCAAATATCGACCACATTAAAGTGAGTCCATAAAGTGAGGTAGTCCTGTTGCGTTCCAGCGCTTTGTTAGGATGTCACATCCAGTTTCTGTTACAATCAGAGTATGTTCAAACTGTGCAGACCATAGGCCGTCAGAGGTGACTGCAGTCCACTTGTCAGGCCATGATTCGTCCTTCCATGAGCCCATTGATATCATCGGTTCGATGGTGAATGTATGACCAGCTTTCATTACACCAATCGCACGATTCTCTGTAAAAATAAATAACAGTTTGAAGACTTCATGTTTCTTGAAACAATTAGTACTTACTTGCATAGTGAGGTACATTTGGTGCAGTATGGAAAAGTCTGTGAATTCCATGCCCACAATAACTCCTGACAACTGAATATCCATGAGCTTGAGCATGTTTCTGAATCACATTCCCAATTTCTCGGTATTTTTCGCCAGGTTTAACTATGTCAATAGCTTTCATAAGACATTCGTGCGTGACACGAACTAGGTCCTTGTGCTTCTGTTTCACGTTGCCAACAAAGAAAGTTTCGTTGAGATCCCCGTGAAAACCGCGATGATAAACGGTGATGTCTACATTACACAAGTCACCATCCTTTAGTGGTCTCATGTCTGGAATACCATGGCAAATCACTTCATTTACTGAAGTACAACAAGATTTGGGAAACTCATAGTAATTTAATGGAGATGGATAGCAGTCCCTTTCAATGCAAGCTTCATGAACTGCTCTGTCAATTTCATCTGTAGGAACACCAACATCACAGACACTTGCAGCTACATCCAGAACTTCCCTCCCTAATTTACAAGCAACTTTCATTCCTAAAACATAAAATTACCAATTATAATAATTGCAGCATATAT
The DNA here is from genome assembly GCA_027575565.1 of Diploeciton nevermanni. NCBI lineage: Eukaryota > Metazoa > Arthropoda > Insecta > Coleoptera > Staphylinidae > Diploeciton > Diploeciton nevermanni. The sequence continues at coordinate 31,036 of JAODIE010021138.1, forward strand.
ATATATATATATATATATATATATATATATTTATGCAAAAAATAAGAACAATACCTTCAATTTCTTCATCATCCAGTACTTTAATTTGACTAGAACCTTTAACGGCTTGCTCTGACAATGGGTAACCACTTGGATGATCTGCATAATCAGGTCTCATGATGGAAACAGGCACAGTTCTCTTTGCAGACAATGGAAAAGGTCGCAAGTCACCAGTGAATGCAAAGTGTGGCCATGGATTAAAACCATCTTCTTTTTTTGAATCATTGATTCCTCCACCCTCTAGAAAATATTTAAGGATAAACATTATTTAGACAAAATTGACTGACAATTCTACTTCACAAGTTATGTAAACTAGTTTATATAGTAGTATTTAATGGTTCTTGGGTAAATTCAATGGTTACTCACTAGCTAATGAGTGGATGACTTTATGCGTCCGCCAATTGGCTTTGAAGCATTCTTGAGAGCAGAAGAAGGAGCCCTGAATTCCAAGCTTCATGCAAGTTGGACACTGAAGTTTTGCTTCTTGTCCACAATCTGATGTAGCACATGTTCCTAGAGATGCCATTTTTAACCAAACAAGGCATGTAGACGCAGGACGCCGGATATATTAAAATAAATCGGGTCAAAACAGTACAGATGAGCGTTGGTGTTATTTTTAACGTTTTTAACGTGTTCAACGTAGGTGCGTTGGTAAATCCTGCATGCCCTACGAACAGTTGGCTATTCTAGATTCAGTAACAAATGTCAGAGTAGTGGAAGTAGGGGTCAGGCAGGGGTAAGCATTTGTACTTTTATAGTTTCAAGTGCCATAAGTACTTTTGAATGGATCTGGAGGAAAGGTTGGTGGAACAAGTTATATAATTTATAACCCTTTATTAATTAGGTTCATAAAAATTTCATAAGAAAATATCACTTCCAGTTTTCCATGATCTTGATTTTATATTTATCTTGGGCACATTGCATGCCTTCCACCATCAACAGGAACAGAAGCCCCTGTAATGAAACTAGAGTTGCTTCCAGCCAAAAACACAATGGCATTTGCAACTTCATCAGCTTGACCTGGTCTTCCCATTGCATGAGTCTCCTTAGATCTTTGCAGAAAAGCTTTGTATGCTTCTTCATTCATACCCCCATTCTTGTGTAAATTGGTAATGGTTACTCCAGGGTTGACAGAGTTAACGCGGACATTTTTAGTAGCCAATTCAAGTGCTACACATCTTGTAAATTGATCCACTGCAGCTTTAGACATGTTGTAAGCCAAAACACCAGGGAAAGATCTTATACCATTCACACTTGATACATTTACAATACTTCCTTGTGTCTTGATCAAATGTGGTACTGCAAGATGTGTCATTTGATAAATGCATCTTACATTGATGTTCATCAATCTATCAAACTGCTCAAGACTTGTGTTTTCAATTGTTCCTGACTCTAGAACACCAGCATTATTAACCAAAACATCTAGTTTACCATAGTGTTTGATAGTGGAGTCCAGGATGTTCTTCACGTCAGTTTCTTTTGTTAGTTCCCCACTGACAACATAGGGTTTAGGAGCTCCTACAGATTCACATTCCGTTGAAATTTTCTGAAGATTTTCAACGTTGCGTCCAGTGAGAGCAAGGCTTGCACCTAATTTAGCGAATTGTTTGGCAGCGGCGGCACCAATGCCTGAGCTGGCACCTGTGATGAGCACAACTTTGCCGGCAAAGTTCATGTTATTTTAAAATTATGTAATGGCAGTAGGAATCGAGACCGGTGACCCTGACGAGCCCAAAGCAAAACAAGCCAGCAAATGCAGGGAACAATACAAAAAGCAACTTAGCAGGCTTGGAATTATCAGCTGTTGAGAGTTAACGCATGCGCCGCAGGAAAATAAATTTAAATACTAAAGAAACTGATTTATTAAATAAAATGACGAAAATACACAATTATCTAGGACAACTTGCTTGCTTTCCACCATCAACTGGAAGTGTTACTGCAGTAATAAAAGAAGAATCATCACTAGCTAAGAATAAAATAGACCTAGCAACTTCCCCAACTGTCCCAGCTCTTCCCAAGGGTTGTGTAGTTTTACATCTTTCAATAAAAGCCTCATATTGTGCATCATCCATTCCTCCTCTTTTGTGTAACTCAGTAACAACTACACCTGGGTTAACAGCATTCACTCTGACACCTTTTGGTGCTAATTCCAAGGCAATACATCTTGTAAACTGATCAATTGCTGCTTTAGACATGCAATAAGCAAGCACATTGGGGAATGCCCTCAGGCCCACTACACTTGAGACATTTATAATGCACCCCTTGCTTGTCATAAGGTGGGGGACTGTTAACATTGTTAGGTGATATGCAGCCCTAACATTGATGTTCATTACTTTATCAAATTGTTTCAAGGAGGTGTTCTCAATACTTCCATTCTCCAGAATGCCAGCATTGTTTACAAGGATGTCTACTTTGGAGTACTTTTTGTATGTTTCTTGGATGATGGTAGATACAAAGGGCTCATCACAAAGATCACCTGCCAAAACTAGGTGTTTATCAGGTTGATCATTGAGGTATTTGAGTTGTTCCTCTTTTCTGCCAACGAGGACAACATTGGCGTTGCACGCAGCAAAACGTTGGGCTGTTTCTTTACCAATTCCAGAACTAGCACCTGTTACTATCACAACTTTGTTGGAAAAATCCATCGCGAGTTTTAAAGAATTTTGGTCGTGTAGTGATAGTAAGGTTAAACCAGTTACAAAGGTGGCAGTGCATGTCATAGATTCAAATTTAAATTTGTTGCTACTTGATAGTAGAATAAAGGTCATTAGAGTATAAAATAATTTATAGATTAGATAACATTTATTGAAATAAATATTATTTATCTCGGGCAAGCAGCTTGTTTTCCTCCATCAATCGACAAAGTAGTTGCCGTAATAAATGACGAACAATCACTGGCCAAGAACAAAATACTCTTCGCCACTTCATTAACTGTTCCAGGTCTTCCCAACGGATGATTCTCTTTACTTCTCTTCAACAAATCTTCATAGTTTTTTCCTTGAATTCCTGCTCTTTTATGTAAATTACTCACAATTACTCCTGGATTAACAGCGTTTACTCTTACACCTTTAGGAGCCAATTCCAGAGCAACACATCTGGTAAATTGGTCAATAGCAGCCTTGTTCATACAATAAGATAGTACTCCCGGGAATGCCCTAAGTCCCACTAGGCTTGAAACGTTTACAATAGCTCCTTGTGTCTTGATTAAGTGAGGAACAGCCACATGAGTCAAAAGATAGACAGAACGGACATTAATATTCATCATTCTATCAAATTGCTTCATGTTAGTTGTTTCAATACTGCCTATTTCTAAGATTCCTGCGTTGTTTACAAGGATATCAAGTTTTCCGAAGTGTTTGATGGTTTCCGTGACTAAGGAAGTGATAAAGGCGTCGTTTGTAATATCACCTTTTTGGATGAAGACATCAGGACATCCATTAGCTTTGCATATTTTTAATGTTTCTTCAAGTGCTTCTTGGTTTCTTCCTGTGAGGGACAACTTTGCTTTGTATTGGGCGAAGTGTTTTGCTGTTTCCGCTCCAATACCAGAGGAAGCTCCTGTGATTAACACTATTTTATTAGTAAAATCCATAGCGTAACTTGAATTTAAATCAACTGATGCTAACTGTTCAACTGATAGCTTCAAAATATGTGATAATCAATTTGTTACAAATGATTTGGTTAAATTGTGAACATTGACCATTGAACCAATGCTTGGGTTGAAACGAAAAGTAAAACTTATAATCGAAAGTCAACATATGATCTAATAACAAACTTTCTCAACTAAATCTATTTGGTGGTAATTTTATTATGAATACAAATTTAAGAGTAGATACATAAAGTTAATTATTTTACAACTTATAATTACCGACAAATTATGCGCTTAGTATTTTTCTATAACTATACACAACTACAAGTCGATTGTTTTCAACTTTAATCATTCTTGGAACCGGAAGTGAAGATGACTTTGAGCAGTCTGACTACTGGTGCTTCGTAGAACATGGATATAAGGAAAGCTATGACAAAAGACGCTACGCTGTTCCCCATAAACAAAATAATCTTTGGATATAAAAAAAAATGTTTCAGTTTCTAATCATATAGGAGTTTTTAAGTAAAACTTACAACTTGTAAATCAAATAGATGAATATTTGCATCTAGAAGTAAACTGGTATACACCATAATTACTGGATGGATTAAATACGCACAATATGCGAGTCTACTTAAGGGTAGGAAACCCCTAAATGTTAAGAGACGATCTACAGGACCTCCAAATCCATTGCAGCATGAGATTACAATCCATGAGAGGGCTAAACCCCATGCTGTATGGCTTAATGTGGCCTAAACACCACAAGCATTAAGTTTGTTATTCAAAACTGATGTTAATTATCGAATAAACTTACATAAAATGCTGATGTTGGTACAACTAATCCAACTTTTCCAACTCCATACACTGCACTAGCCAATATACTCAAACTTAATGTCCATCCAATCAAAACAACCCAAAGCGGCAACTTAATTTTCTCAGTCCTTTGGAACATGTACCACCCGGTCATCATTCCAACCAAATAAGGTCCAATCCTCAACCATGGTTTGTCATATAATTGATCAAACAGAGCAAATGGTTCCTCTACCCTTGCCACGTAATTATATTTCATAGAGATAATGAAGGTGGTGATCCAAGAGATAAATATGAAGAAGAACATGGCTATTCCTGCTGCCTTCAGACATCTTTGATTGCGTACTGCGATTATTAGTATTATGGTTGCCAAAATATAGAATTGAGTGTCATTTGCCATGTACCATGACCATAACATGCAGAATTCGTGTTGCGGGTAGAAGTTGTTGATGTAGAGGGCATTCCGCCACCAGAATAGATCACAGGTAATGTGGTCGATCATAGCTGGGGAGAAAACACTTCGATTCTGAGTGTATCTCGCAATTAGTTCATTTACACCTATTACGAATAAATATGCTGGAGTTAATCGTAGCCATCGGTAGATCATCATCATGAGGAATTTTCTGGTGGATGATTGGGCTATTTGTAAACCTGTTGTGGATTTTTCTGGGGTAGATATAGCTTTGGTTTTTGCTGCACTTCGGAAACATGTTATGGTTACTAATAGCCCACTGAAATAATAAGAAAGTACATGTTTTAACAGCAAAATATTGCATTTGGAGGCATGTTGATTTTACCTGATGAAGAAGAAGGTATCGACTGAAAACGTTGCATTCGAAATTGTTTGATATGCAAAAGATCTCTCTGTAATTGTCCTCATTGTCTTATTATCTGCTATCGAAAACACTTCTAGATAAGTATGCACTAGGATAATCCATGTTATTGAAAAGAACCTCAATCCATGAATGCATCTGATTGAATCATTCGGAAGGCGGTCAAGGGCTAATATTTTCTCTCCATTGGTATATGCCGAAAATGCCAGAAGAAATGACAATGGTTTAGCTACAAATTCAAGTTGTCAATATAGCAATTCTAGAGAGTAATTCTTAATGCTTCATACCATTGAATTGCTTATGATGTGTTAATTGCTTCTTCACCTCCTCGTTTGAAGTAGTGTTATTATTGCGAGAAATTTCCAAATCCACTTTAACTGAGGCATGAGTGTTTTTCAAATATACCTCCACGATAGTGGCAATTATCATGAGAATGAAAACTGCAACGGTTACACCTCTGCAACAGTCATAAATCATATAATAATATCTACTGATAATAATGATTATTATATCAGTTGCCCGATTTACAAGCAATCGAAAAGTAGACACATCTTTTGAAATAGGATAGTTTGTGAACGAGTAGTATTCTTGGAGTTAACTAATATTGTAGTAATTATTATAATAATAGATGCGTGTAAATGTTTTGAGTGCGGAAATATATGTAATACTATAATTTATGGCTAGAAATGGCAATTATTTAACTCAATAAATTATATAACGGATTGTTGAATGAAGCAAAGAGAGAATGACTCTGGAGAAAATTCGTCTTCTTAGAAATTTTTCTATTTGAAGAAAGGAAAGATAGAGATTGAGAGGTCAGTTTTGATTTAGAATCTCGTCTCTTACATAAATGGATTAGGAAACAATCAAAGTACCACGTGCAATATGGTAAATCCACAACGACTAAATGAGATAATTATGCATAACGCGGAGATTGAATCAAAACGAAGAAACCTACGTTCTTGGCCACTGCAAAAATCAGTGGAAAGATACGTGAATCGAGGAAACTTTCATTGGATTTTACATTTTCGAATTGGAAAGTGCGCACGCACTACTCCGCGCCTGCATTTCATTCAGACGTACAATACAAATGCTGATTTTTAATTATTTTCAATTGTATAATCACTGCAATGCACTGCTATGGGCCGGTCATGTAATCTTTAATTCGCTTGAAGTGCATGTTATACACACCCAACGATATGAAACTTCTTGTCGTCCAGAAGACGGTAATTTCCGGGAACTGGCCGAACATCCACCACTACTAGAGAATCGGCCTGAGATTTTTCTTGTAGTAAGATGGATTTTAAATCTGTGGGGCTACAGGTTGCAGGAAGGCATTGTCCAATAATTATTTGTCTTGTCTGCAAATTATTATATAATCGTAATCTCAAAAATCGTTATAATCTTTGTGAAGAGATCAGTTTTTTAGACTTACAACTGGCGTGTAATCTCCATTTATATTAATCCGAATTTTAACGGCATAGAAGTGAACCGGAAACGGCGGAATGACGCGGTTTGTATCCTCATTCGCGAGCTCGATGCATAAGGAGTGAGAACCCAGCCAGAAGTCGTTACCATAGAAGAAGTTAGTTGTGTAACGACCGGAAGCATCATACACTGATTAAATTATAATGTACTTAGTTTAGCTTCTGATAAACGACTGGCAATGACTTACTTTTTATGGCCCACGAAGAATCATTTTGTAAAGCTTTTAAATAAGCCTCCATGTTTTCTTTGCATCTAACATCTGCAATTTTCTCAATTTGAGAACTCCAATGATGATGGCTGTACAACTCTCTCAGCCATTGCATTGTTGGTAACTTATCCTCAAGCTTTGCAATTGTTTCCAATACTTCCGGTGCTGGGAACTGAATTCCATTGGACAGATAGGACAAATCTGAAGAGTTGTAAGAAATAAATCGGGGGGTTGTTGATGAATCTGCACTAACCACGTAAATATTAAACATTAATAAAAACACACTCAAGTTAAAATTAATTGCCATTTTAAATCAAAATGTTTTGGAAAGATTTTTAGAGTTTTATTTCGGTTTGATTCTTGGTTTACTTGGTGTTTTTATTGCAATAAATTTGTATATTTTTATATTAGGTCAAATCCATCTTCAGTTAATAATTTCCGGATTCGTTAAGCGCGATATATTGTTGATCGACCGCACTTCCCGAGGACGCGATTACGAATGGTTCTTCCTAGTTTCTTTGCGCGTGGATCTAATGGCACCGAATTGGTATGCCGAAAAGTGATTGAATGCTTCTTGTTGGTAAAACATGCGATAAGACACAACGTGGCTGGGGATCGACAATAGAAGTGTGAGTTTGTTTGCCAGTTATACAGACTTTGATCGCAGATTCAAACCAGTCGCATTTCCACGGCGCGCCATGTGAAACCATAGTTTTCGCAACGACTTTCGATTTCTTGGCATTTCTAGGCAATATCTTAGCGACCTGGATACATTCCACTGGAGTTGCGCCCGACTCACCCAGATGTATTTTGTTTGCAATACCTACTCGTGTTTTTGCACGCAGCTATTTTATAAACCTACAAATTCTACATAAATTGCATCTAGACTAGATTAATCACTCGAAATTCTAATCTTACCGAAGGCATTTGATAAGTAAATGAAATTAATTTGATTTTTTTTGCAAAAGTCACCTGGAGCTTAAAAGCTCAATTGCGTTAAGGTATTTTACTAAAGATAAATTAGAATTACGACTACAATTTCATTAAATCATTGCAATACTTACAATGCACAACGTCAGACAATACTTAAAAAAAAGAACGTTTCTAGTAAAGAGCAAGCAAACATTTAAATTCTTAAAGGACTTGCACAATGAACTAGACAGCAAATAGAAAGTGTTTATTACTCAAGTGCAATAAACTTGTTATCTAACATAAGTGCATCATAGATTTTAAAATAAGTCCTTTCTTGACTCCTGCAATTAGCACAGAAAAATTACAACTTTTATTCCGAATGAATCAGGTGCAAATTATTTTATTATCACTATATTACGAATCATAAAAGCTGCGCATTATAAAAGAAATTATGTCACTTGTGGAGAAGAAAGCAAATGCTGCAATTAAAAGTACGCTGGCAACTTTATGTGGTGGATAATGTTATAACCGCTTACGCGCATTGCATGTACATGAACATTTAATAAGAAATTTAATTTACTATTCCAACTTTACAGAGTGCGAGCGTGCAGACAACTTTCTCTCCCTAACTAGTCGCATTTTTTACTATTTACTTCAAAGCACGATAACATACACTTTACTGAGTACATGTTGATGTAACAGACAGAAAATGTAATGAGAATCTGCAAACAAGGATCACGTAACGTGTTAGATGTGATTTAACTATCTATCTATTAATCTATCTATATTTACTTGCTTTTCTATTTACAGTTCTGTAAAACGTAACTTGATTTGCAATTTGAATATTAAATTCTTGTAATTGCCCAATCTAAATTTTAAATAATATTTTTTTAATCATATGTTTTATTTTGAATACAATTATGTTTAATATAAATTATATTATGTTTTGTTTTATTTACTCTTAAATTGTTTTTGAATTTTGATCTCTCTCTATTTTTTTTTTAGTTGGTGCTCCTGAAAAGAAGTGGGGTTACTCGTATTCATTCCGTGCAGCTCAAATCCCTACATGCTGGTTTTGCGTGTGCTGCATTTGTGCCATACGTACTACTTCGGAATATTGGATATTGCATCAGCTTTAAACAATAAATAACAGTAATAACAGTAAATAATAATTCACAATGTCTGGGGACGCTGAACGTATGTTTAACTCATCATTCAGCTAAATTCTATCTAACGTTAGCATTTATTTCCCAGCTATCTATACTTCTGAAAAGAATGGGTCAGATGAAAATGGTTCAGGTAGTGACGACAAACCGTTTAAAACAATTCTGCAGGCTATGCGTAAAGCCGGCAAGGAACCTTTTCCAGTGATTTATGTGGATGGCAAAGAAGAGGGTATTAAATATGATGTTGCAGCAAAGAGTCAGTTAAAGAAAATCACCAAAATATGGTCTCGAGAAAACTATAAGTCTGAGAATAAACAGAAGAAGGAGGAAGAAGATGCTGAGAAGAGAAAACAGAACTTGGAGGAGGCAAAGAAGATTGTGATTCAGGAGAATGCCAGTTTACCTAGGGCAACTAGAATTAGAATTTTTGAGGGTAATTTTAAATTATTGCTGTAAAATTCATTTGAATGCAATGTTCATTTGTTATGAACAGGTGAAAAATATCGCGGTCAACGTGTTAAGATTTATGGATGGGTTCATAGGCTTCGACGACAAGGAAAAAACTTGATGTTTATTACACTAAGGGATGGAACTGCATTCTTGCAATGTGTTCTCAATGATAATCTCTGCCAAACATACAATGCTATTGTTCTGTCTACTGAATCTTCAGTTTTACTGTATGGTACACTAAAAGTTGTTCCTGAAGGGAAAAGTGTAAGTCAATTATTTACCATAATACAAGGATTTTATTTAATTAATTTGGATTTAATTAGGCTCCAGGTGGACATGAACTCCAAGTTGATTTCTGGGAATTGATTGGTCTGGCTCCACCTGGTGGAGCTGATGCAATTCTCAATGAAGAAGCTCTTCCTGAAGTGCAAGCTGAAAACCGTCACATTATGATTCGTGGAGAAAACACTTCTAAAGTGTTGAGAATGCGTTCAGTCTTAATGCAAGCATTCCGTGATCACTACTTCTCTCGTGGCTATTGTGAGGTTACTCCACCATCAATTGTGCAGACTCAATGTGAAGGAGGATCAACACTTTTCAAGATGGACTACTTCGGAGAAGTAGCGTACTTGACTCAATCATCGCAGTTGTACCTAGAAACATGTCTCGCATCAATGGGTGATGTTTTCTGCATTGCTGAAAGTTTTCGCGCTGAGCAAAGTCGGACTAGACGTCATTTAGCTGAATACACTCATGTTGAAGCAGAATGTCCTTTTATCACTTTTGACGAACTTCTCGACCGACTCGAAGATCTCGTTTGCGATGTAGTTGATCGAGTTTTGAAATTACCACTTGGTTCAATTGTCTACGAACTTAATCCTGACTTTAAAATTCCAGAACGGCCATTTATGAGGATGAACTATGCGGATGCTATTGATTATCTTCGGAAGAACAATATCACTAAGGAGGATGGCACTTTTTATGAGTTTGGAGAAGACATTCCAGAAATGCCCGAAAGGAAGATGACTGATAAGATTGGAAAACCTATCATGTTGTGTCGTTTTCCAGCTGAAATCAAGTCTTTCTATATGCCAAGATGTCCCGAAGATCAGCGTCTCACTGAAAGTGTTGACGTGCTGTTGCCTAATGTTGGTGAGATTGTTGGAGGGTCCATGAGGATATGGAAGCATGATGAATTGCTAGACGGTTACAAGAGGGAAGGTATCGATCCAACTCCTTACTTCTGGTACACAGATCAAAGGAAGTATGGATCATGCCCACATGGTGGTTATGGGCTTGGTCTAGAGCGCTTTATTTGCTGGTTGTTGAATAGGTATCATATTCGTGAAGTATGTTTGTATCCTAGGTATTTGAACCATTGCAAACCTTAAATGAATTTATTCATCTTAGTTAATTAAATAAACTGCATTTACTGTCAAGAATGTTAATATAATAAGAAAAATGCTTTGCTAATGATTATATTTAGCAGTAATAAAATTGCTCCAACCATGATTCATAATTTCAATATACTATAAAGTTCTGTATTCTAGTACATTTCAGTAGTTTGATTTTTTTTCTTTAAAAAACATAAGGAGATGAGATCAAAGTTGTGATATTGTAATTTACTACACTTTATGCTTCAGTTGAGACGGTAGTGCTGCTTTGTGCCGGTTTGTTATTGTTTACATTGAATTACAATACCCAACTGCAGCAGTGCGCATCAGTAATACACGGTCCGTTGGCAGGTACACACTGTTGCTGGAATCTCCTCACCATTTCTAGCTAAATCTAGAGTAAGACTTTACAAATTCTTTGTAGCAATGAACTATCTAATTAGTAAAAATTGGATTCATCTGCAAATTACAATAATAATTCAAGGTTTCGCGGTGGAAAAAATAATATCAGGAGAAAAATATGGGATACGTTAAGGTAAATAACATTTTTGATTATAAAATTGCTATTTGTAATATATAGGTAATAATATCGAATTTTAGAACTGCGAATTTTGCGAGGTATCGCTGCGATATTTTTACATAACTTGTACTATTGTTACTTTCCTGAAATGCAGAACAATAGACCCAAGGCTTTTTATAGTCGGAGCGTTCCAATAACATGTTCATTGGATTAGTTGATTACTATGAGACGGCATTAATAAAAATACAGTAATGCTGACTTGTTTCTTTTCAGTTCAATTTAAAATATGCATAATAAATCTAAGAGATGTTTATTTCAATTCCTGAGTAAGTATACTTTTGCATTTTACGCAATTTCTTGGAAAATATATGCAAGAACAACAGATAATTCCGATTATATTTGTGTACACAAAAATACATTTTTTTATATTTTAGAAATGACTTCTACATGGAATAGAGCTATATTAATCAAGTGAAATTAAGATAAATTTTGTTGCATCTGTACTACATTTTACATCAAGTTGCAAGTTCGCAACATATATAATCAAACTTTTAAAAAGCACAAAACCATCAAAAGAACAAGTAATTTTTGCAAATGGTCAATGTGTGATGGTGAGGAATTGCGTCCTCTATGTAAAGTTATGTAGTTTATAAATTACAAAAACTATTTTGTTAATAACTTCTAAATTATTGCAGTTCTGGGATTGCCACTTAAATCTCTTACTAGAGAATAATGCACTCTACTTATTATTTGTAAAATGGGCACCCTGGCGCCAATAGTTTAAAAATAAGATCTAAAAATTGCTGTATGTAAATCTATTAAGTTTGTAAATGGCAAAAACTATTTTGTTAATAACTTCTAAACTACTAGAGCTATGGGGATGCAACTTGTATATCCTGTTAGAGAATAAGGCACTGTACATAATTTTTGTTAAATGGGCACTCTGGCTCCCATAGTTTAGAAATAAGGCTCAAAGAGCAACTTGCTGTATGTAACTATATGAAGTTTATAAATGGCAAAAACTATTTTGTTAATAACTTCTAAATTTTTGCAGTTCTGGGATTGCCACTTACATTTCTTATTAGGGAATAATGTACTCTACCTGTTTTTTGTAAAATGGGCACTCTGGCTGCATTAGTTTAGAAATAAGGCCCAAAAAGCAAATTGCTGTATGTAAATCTATGAAGTATATAAATGGCAAAAACTATTTTGTTAATAACTTCTAAACTATTGTAGTTGTGACATTTCCACATGCATTTCTTATTAGAGAATAACGTACTCTACCTGTTTTTTGTAAAATGGGCACTCTGGCCGCAATAGTTTAGAAATAAGGCCCAAAAAGCAAATTTTATATGTAAATCTATGAAGTTTATAAATGGCAATAACTATTTTGTTAATAACTTCTAATCTACTAGAGCTATAAGGGTGCAACTTGCATATTCTGTTAGAGAATAATGCACTGTGCATAATTTTTGTTAAATGGGCACTCTGGCTGCAATAGTTTAGAAATAAGGCCAAAAAGCAAATTGCTGTACGTAGATCTATGGAGTTTATAAATGGCAAAAACTATTTCGCTAATAACTTCTAAACTACTATAGCTATGGGGTTGCTACTTGCAAATATTGTTAGAGAATAATACACTGTACATAATTTTTGTTGAATGGGCATTCTGGCCGCGATAGTTTAGAAATAAGGCCCAAAAAGCAAATTGCTGTATTTAAATCTATGAAGTTTATAAATGGCAAAAACTATTTTGTTAATAACTTCTAAACTACTAGAGCTATAAGGGTGCAACTTGCATATTCTGTTAGAGAATAATACTCTCTACATGATTTTTGTTAAATGGGCATTCTAGCTCTAATAGAATAGAAATAAGGGCTAAAAAGCAAATTGCTTAATGTAAATCTATGAAGTTTATAAATAGCAAAAACTATTTTGTTAATAACTTCTAAACTATTAGACCTATAAGGATGCAACTTGCATATTCTGTTAGAGAATAA
>JAODIE010021159.1:0-37299 GCA_027575565.1 Diploeciton nevermanni
TATGTCTTAATAATTATGCTAATTATCAAGTTTAGTTCACGCATCTTACTTACATAAACCAGTTTAGGCGTGTTACAACATATAACAGGAACACTACAAAATGAGAAGAATATATATATATGTTAGATTCTGGTTCTAATGTTTGGTCTCGCTTCTGATGTTAGATTCTGGCAAATGCTTGCTACCAAAGAGCTCCAGTAGCTCGTCTAAACCACCCTGCCGTCCGTCTCCGAGCTATAATCTGAGTGCTCTACACGGCTGGTGCTATCAGTGCGACCATGCGCTATGTATGTCAGCACAGGTTATTATTCTAATGAACATCCATAGTCATAACTACATGTCCATAGAGGTAGGAGTTCCGCCTGTTCTTTCTTCGTTACTAGCCTGTTGTTAATCTGTTATCGCCCCACCTTTTCCTTGATCTTCCTATGTTTTGTTTTCCAGATGAGGAGTGATTTCGTGCAACCTTTACCACCCTTGTCTCCGCCATCTTGTCCACGTGTTTAATCCACATAGCTTTCCTTTCTTCGCCTTAATCATCGATGTTAGTTACCTTTGCAACCGTTCTGAGATCTTCACTGCTATGGCGGTCACTTAATGTTTTATTCTTGATTCTCCTGATTACGGACATTTCCATTGTTTCAAGAATTCTTTGGGTGTTTGACGTCACTGGTTTAGATTTAGCAGTATAGGTTTTAGCAATTGGTCTTACTGTTTTGTATTTTCGAGATTTCGTATTAATGTCTAAATGCTCGTTTCTGAATATCGTTTCGTTCAAACACCTTGCTATCCTACTGGCTTTGTTGACCCGCCTTCTTACACTATTTTCCATGTCTCGAAAATCAAATATTTTCTAATTAGATATTTTTCTGAAGAGAATGTCAGATGGTATAGAATTAACGCGAGTTAATCCGTTAATCATAAATCGTCGATCGTTTTTTTTTTTAAATTTGATTTCAGTGTTTGAGCAAATTTCGGTTGCAATTTAATTTATTGAATATAAGTTCTATAATTAGAATTAGAATCCTTTAGCTGTATTTAATAACAATTTGTGAATAGATACTGAAGAAATGTGTAAAATCGTAATTTGTTTATCTTTAATAGTTAGTAAATTCGAACGGATATTCCGAACAAATATACATTTGGAATGAAATGAAATTATGTTCCCTCGATTAAGTATGAGGTGCTTAATACGACACTACGTTTTCAATGTTCTTGATGCATTTAGTTTTTTATATTTTCACTCATTTACGTGACTGCAACAATTCGAATTTGTAAATTCAAAAATTGTATCATATCAACTGTCCTTGAGAATCAAATGTAAATGAAAAGTAATAGTATTGTTGAGTGTGGTTACGAAGTGTTTAAGATTTTTCAACATAATGAAAAGTAATAATTACAAATTGTAGATTAGGAGGTTAACGAAACTCACTTGAAGATTTAACGTCGTCATGGCTATGGAAGTCTGGTACGAATCAAATTGACTAAATGTTTGGAATTATCACAATCAAATTACAAAAAACGACTATACTTGTAGAAATCTGTGAAATATTGATTCACACAATAATACGCGAGCGAGCAGTGAGTAGAAGAAAAATAAGATAGACTTCAACCAAAATAACAGGGCAGTCAGAACAAAAGGGATGAAAGACGAGAAAGCGGAAACGACATCGCAAGAAAGAATGGAAAGACAGATGGAAAGAGAAAAAGAAGAAATAGAGAAGAAAATAGAGATCTCGAGATAAAGGTGGTAAATATGAGGAGAAAGGACAAAAGAAGGAACATCATGATGAAAAGAGGAGAATGGGAATTGGAAGAATGGAAGAACAAGTATTGAGGTATATAAGAAGACAAATGAGAATTGAAGGAAAAATAAAGAAAGTGAAAAGTGGAGATGAAATTAGGTGAAATTGAAAAGGAAGGAAGTTTACATAAATGATGACCTGACATACAGAGAAAAGGAGATATCATTTGAGATAAGGAAAGAAAGGAAGGAAAAAAATAGAACAAAGACAGCCAATATGAAAATATACCAAGCCAACAACAACGGCAAATGGAATAGGAAATGACATTAAAGATAAACATGCAAAAAGAAGGATGAGAAAATAGGAAATGGGAAATGGAAACATGGAATACATTGCAAAACAATGAACGTAAAGTAGAAACAGAATTTGAAACAATAAAACTGGATATACTCGTATTAACGAAAGAAAAAAAAAACAGAAAAAGAAAGATACAACTAAGGCAGGAACTGGACGCTTAAGAGCATATTAACAGTAAGACTGATTACAATCATAGAACTATATGAACCAAATGACAATGATACGAAAGCAAATAAAGACAAATTCTGGTGTGAACCGAGAGAGAAAACAGAAAATGCAAAAGGAAGAGTTGGTAAAGCAAACGGAAGAGAAAAGGGTCAAAAAAACAATGGAATTAGGACTATTGTATAGAACAAGGCCTAATCGTAGCAATCACATTCTATCAATATAAAGAAAAGGACAAATCTACCTGCGACGTATATGTAAGAAAAGGATAAGATTATGTTGATAAAATTTTACTATAATTTTTACTAAAATTCTCTTGGTATAACAAAGAAAGCCTTCTTTAGTTAAACAGTTCGTAATCGCCCTCAACAATATTTTAAAAATGATTAGAAGTAAACACTATATGTTATAAACAGACAAAAGAAAAGATACAATATGATTGTACAGACAAAGAGAAAGAAAAGTGACCGAGAAGTTCGAGAAAGAATTGAAGAAAAAAATTAGAGGTGGAAGAATAGGTAAGGAAGAAGAAAGAGTCATGGAAAAAATAGGAAAATCTGTTCATGGAAAAGTTCTTGAACCAAAGCACAAATCTAAGATATGAAGAATACAAAAAAATTAGAAGATCAAAATACTAAATAAGAACTACAAGGCAGCGACAGATGAATGCAGAGGAACAAGAAACTACATCAGAAGACGAAGAAGAAAAATCAATAACAGAAAAAGAGCTAGAAGATACAATAAAAGGTTCAAAGATGGTAATAACCCCAGGAATAGACAAATTAACAAATAAAATGGTTAAAGCAATGGGAGAAGAAAGGAAAAGAAAATTAAAGAAGAGGATAAGGAAAGTGATAGAACCAAAATCAGATTTAGACTTAAGAAATTTATAAACGACCAACAAGCAAGATTTGGAAAGGCATTTGATAGCGTACCGAGAGAAGAACTGTAGAGATTAAGAAGAATAGTGAGACATATCTAGAGAGAAACCAAAAAACAAAGTAATTTACCAAAACTATTATTTAAACGAGTTTGTAAGGAAGCAAGGGGTGTGGCAAGGAGGAAGTTTGAGTTCGTTGCTGTTCATAATCTATATGGCTATAATAATAAAGAAAATACAGAAAAAGACCAAACCAATGCGCATTTGCAGACGAGATAGCAATATTAGCAAGAACAGAGAGAGAATTAAAAGGGAAACGAAAGATATGAAATGAAGTGTTAAAAGCACATGGTATGAGACTAAAAACGGAAAAGACAAAAGTGATGGCAGTGGTTGAGAAGAATGTCAAGATGCGTGTAACAGTAAACGGAAGAAAAATAAAACAGGTAGACAGATAGAAATATCTTGGAGTAATGACAGCAAGGCAGAGCAAGAAGCAGACATTAATAATCGAATTCAAAACGGCAATTAGAATGATAAGGGCACATATGAAGGATGGAGAAAAACACGCAAATTAGGAAAGTACAAGCAGCAATAACACAAGAAAAGAGAGATTAAGAAAAGTTAAAGAAATCAAGGGATGACACAGCAAGAGAAATATTAAGAAGATTCCGCAAGTTTGGAAGAGGAGAATGAAGAACAGAAATTCCTTCACCTTACATACATTAATTTTTTATGTGATACCAGTTAATAACTATTCTTATAATATATTATATATAATATAAAATATATACTTATAGACTTCTAATATTTTTCTCTAGCAAGCAATATTAATTCAACAGGATATTTTTTCCCGTGATAGATAAACTAAGAAAGATTTCAATGCAGTATAATGAAGTGGAGAGCAGTACGCTCCATAATAAAAAAATATGACAATTTAGTAATGACTCTACTAAGCACAACAAAAATTTTAAAAGTTTAAAAATTGATAATAGTAAAAGAGTTTAATAGACTATCATTCACCTCTGCAAGAGTAGTACAACTCTGGAAACAAGTTCTAAAAAGTAATTTTTGGTATTATGATTAAATAACATTGTGAAACAGAAAATTTTCAATCGAGATTGCGTTAACGGAACTCGACTAATCACAACGTTCTAAGAAAACGGGTTTTTCGAAAGTTTCAAATCGTTTATCGTTTTCTTTTTAATTTTGATTTTAGTGTTTGACCGAATTTTGGTTGCAACTTGATATATTGTCCCATTACTTTCGTAATTATTGTTAGAATATTTAGCTGTCTTCAATAACAATTCGTGAATAGATACCGAAGAAATGTGTGAAAACATAATTTGTTTATCTTTAATGGTTCCAAAGGTACAAGTTCTCAAAGTGAATTTTTGGGATAAAGTGTAGACGTTCATATGAACGCATAGTCCGAAGATTATTTATGCGTTGTCCAATACGACACTAGAATTCCAATTTTCTTGGCGCATTTAGTTTCGGGGATAGAAATTTTTTTTAGTCGAAATATTGAAACTTGATTTTTACTCATTTTTGTGACTGCAATAGTTCGAATCACTCGCTCTACGAGCAATACTTAAGTAATATGAGAGTTTTCTTAGAACATCCTGCCATCTCGATCGGAAATTTTCTGTTTCACAGTGTAATTCATTATACAACATCTCAAATACGAACTTGTAGTTGGTAAGTAAAATAATACGACAAAAGGGGTCAACAAAAAAACTCCAATCATTCTGACTGTTAAATAACTATTGATGAGTTCACCAAAACGATTCCACCTAATTTTCACACTAAAATCCTTTAAAAACCTCTAGTTTTGCACATTCAAAGACTACCACTACCGAACTAGGAGAAAAAATTCTGTTTTAATATTATTGTTATGATTATCATTAATCTCAACTCGTTTATACCCAATTTTCTGGTGTAGGGCGTCGTGAGCGTACTGCAACCACATCAGTCGTACTGACCTCCCACCGCTGGTTGCTCAGTAGCTGCACCGATTTTCTGTTCTGCAAGTTGCAGACTCACAGCTTGGATTTAATATGAACGCTGCCAAGAACGGGGTCGTTAGTACAACGGCCCGTCATAGGAGGTCAAGTACGGCGCTGGTATATGACTGATATGCTTGCAGTACGCCCGCATACACCACGACGCACTACACCCATAATTTGGGTACAAACTGGTTAAGTTTGATGATGATAATACATAAAAATAAAATCTTTGGCAATTGATACTGGACAACTGGAGTAAAGCAGACGGGGGCGGCACTGCAACGATGGATACCAGAATGGAGGGAGAGTTATCCATCTGTTATCAGTTGCTGGAATATTAGAGAGGACAAACAATTATAAGTCACTACTGTTGGTTATATGTTTGATTGTGGTGAATGTGGTTGAGGAGAATATTCAGAGATTTCAGATTATTTTATTTGAACCTCTTGCAGTCTAATTACCGACTTAAAACATTTGCCACTTTATGATAATTACGATTGCTCATAGAGAATTTTATTGCATTTAAACAACTACCTTCTTCGTCATTTTCATTATTTAATGTAGTATTTGTTTTTTGGAAAAAAATTAAACGTCAGATTTAGTTAGTACCGTTAGTCTTGATCGTCGAAACGGTCAAATTGATCAAACATAAGAAGATTATTAAATGCTATTATTGAGAAAACCATGCACGCAATCACGCATTTCAGATTTTAAAATAAATCACCTTTAAGGTCGATAGAAGACCTAGTTAGAATTGAGCGTGCAAGGACCAATCTCCATTAGATTTTTTTCCCATTTTGTTCAATGAGCAAACTCATCATAATTAAATTCAAAGTATTTAAGACATTCTGGCTAATCCAAGCGTGCACCGGAATGTTTTTAAATGTTTTGGCACTATTTCCAACGTTGCCATTAATACCAACGTTACCAGACTGCCTAACGCCACCAAAACCCACCAAAACCCACCAAACCCTCTAACACGTACGCCATTGCGCGTAGGAGGTTAACTCATTTTCTGAAGACAAATTTTGTGAAATATTGAGGTAAGTATTTATGTCTATCTCACTAAGATCACTCGTTGGAAATTGTTTTGTTTTCTGTCTGTTTGGAATATAAAGTGGTTACGTTTTGACTTGTAGTTCTTGCGTTTGCAACAATAATATACACTATCCACATGTTTGTCATTGGGTTGACATATCTTACACTACATAAATGTTTGTTGTAAAGTTTTTTAAATTAGGAGATATTAATGTCTTCAGTTTTTAGGTATAACGACAAAACATCATGTCGCGATTCTTTGCTGGTAGTGATTCGGACTCTGATAGCTCCTCTGATGAGGAAGTTATTCAAAGGGCTCCAATTCCAACTTATACTGTAAGTTTGACAATACATAATTTATATTTCACTATATAAATATTATTTAATTTCTTATAGTTTAGTGATGATGAAGAAGAAGTGAAACGTGTTGTGAGATCAACAAAAGAAAAGCGATTTGAAGAATTGACTAACATTATAAAACAAATCCGAAACCACAAGAAGATCAAGGATATGAGTAGCATGCTTACAAGTGAGGAAAATTTTATATGTGATTATTACTTCATATATGTCATGGTCATTGTGTTTAGGTTTTGAGGAATTACAGAGAGCATATGTTAAGGCTACTCCAGTCATAGTAAAAGAAGAAAATGGCCAAACACCACGGTTCTATACAAGATGCTTGGTTGAATTGGAAGACTTTATTAACGAGATGTGGGAAGACCGGGAGGGTCGTAAATCTATGAGTAAGAATAACAGCAAGTCTTTGGGTTCAATGCGACAGAAACTTCGAAAGTACTTGAAGGATTTTGACGATGATTTAGCAAAGTTTCGTGAGAACCCTGATCAACCTGATGAAGAGGAAGAAGAGGAGAAGCGTGAGCCTGAAGCTGATTCAGATTCTGAAGCACCAGCTAAGCCGGCCGTTAAGCAAACTGAACGTAAGGTTTCTCCTGACGATGACGAAGACTCTGATTCAGATGATTGGCCATCCGATTCCGAATCTTCTTCCGGAAGCTCTTCCGACGATGAGAAATTTACAAGTATTCGAGAAAAGTTCTTGAAAAAAAGTGGCGTTACTCAGGAAGACGATGAGGAAAAACAACGATTGAAAGAAGAGCGTCGAAAGGAGCGCAAGGAAAAAGAGCGCAGGAAGGCTAAGCGCGATGAAGAAGAAGATGGCGAGGGTGTGTGGGAGACCGTAAAGGGAGGTGTTACCATTCCGAGTGAGAAGCCGAAGATGTTTGCTAAAGATGCTGAAATTGACTTAAATCTAGTCATCAAAAAATTATCAGAGATTATGGCAGCGAGAGGTAAAAAGCGTACCGATCGCAGGGAACAGATCGAATTACTTCACGAACTGCAAAACATTTCTGAGTTGCATCAATTGGGGGCGGCGATCAGTGTAAAGATTAAGTTTGCAATTATTTCATCAATTTTCGATTACAATCCCAAGGTATCGGATGCAATGAAACCTGAGTATTGGACAAAGTAAGTTATAAGAAAGCTCGTTTTTATCGTAATTCTTTTATTCGTCATCTTTAAAGATTATTGGAACGTATGACGGAATTAATGGAGACTCTACATAAGAACACCGATGTCATCATCTCTGAAAATGTTACAGATGAGACAGAAAATTATGAGACAGCCCCATTTCAGGTTCGCGGATGTGTTCTTACTTCCGTGGAGCGTCTTGACGATGAGTTCATTAAGTTGTTAAAGGAATGCGATCCGCATAGTAATGAATATGTTGAAAGGTTTGTTACTCTTGCATCATCACAATTTCCTGATAGAGTCTTGATTACTTACCAATAATTTGCAGATTGAAAGACGAGTGTAAAGTTGCCAATCTGATCGAAAAAGTCCAGCTCTATTTGGAGGGGACAAGTGTTCAGTCTGAACTGTGCCGAATCTATTTGCGTAAAATTGAACACTTGTACTATAAATTTGATCCTTGTGTTCTCCAACAGAAACAAGGTCAGATCGCAAAGAATGTTTTTACTTCCGTTCAAGAAATGGAGAAACTTTGTCGTTTTATTTATGCCAAAGACGGAACTGATCGCTTGAGAACACGTGCGATTCTGTCTCATATTTATCATCACGCCTTGCACGATAATTGGTTCCAGGCGAGAGACCTGGTACTAATGTCTCATTTGCAGGAAACTATTCATCATTCTGATCCCAGCACACAGGTAACGAAAACAAGGATTTTTTTTAATAAATAAAAACTTCAAATTTTCTGTGTTGTAGATTTTGTACAACCGCACGATGGCCCATTTAGGATTGTGTGCTTTTCGTCATGCCAACATAAAGGATGCACACAATTGTCTAGTAGATTTGATGATGACCGGCAAACCTAAGGAGCTGCTTGCTCAAGGTCTCCTCCCTCAGCGTCAGCACGAACGTAGCAAGGAACAGGAAAAGATTGAGAAACAGCGTCAAATGCCGTTCCACATGCACATCAATTTGGAATTGCTGGAGTGTGTTTATTTAGTATCGGCCATGTTGATCGAAATACCCTACATGGCAGCACACGAATTTGATGCACGTCGACGTATGATATCCAAAACCTTCTATCAACAATTGCGTTCTTCTGAGAGACAGTCTCTTGTTGGTCCCCCAGAGAGCATGCGTGAACATGTTGTAGCTGCAGCCAAGGCAATGCGTAATGGACATTGGTCCGCCTGCAATGGGTATATCATCAACGAGAAAATGAATGCCAAAGTTTGGGACCTTTTCTACCAAGCAAACACTGTTAGAAAGATGCTTACCAAATTGATCAAGGAGGAAGCATTGAGAACGTATTTGTTTACTTACTCGCATGTTTATGATTCGATTTCAATGGCGACTCTGGCTGATATGTTTGAAATGGCAAAACCGAATGTACATTCCATCATATCCAAAATGATTATAAATGAGGAGCTAATGGCATCTTTGGATGATCCAACTCAGACAGTTGTAATGCACAGGAGTGAACCTTCCAGACTTCAGAGTTTGGCGATGCAACTCGCTGATAAAGTCAATAATTTTGTTGACTCCAACGAGAGAATCTTGGAAACCAAGCAAGGAAACTTTTTCCTGCGTGGTGCCAACCAAGGAAACTTCCGAGGTGATCGGCAGAATTATCGGAACAACAATCAAGAGTGGAACAGGAACCGTCGAGATAGGGATGGCCATAGAGAGAACCATCGTGATAATCATCGCGACAACCATCGGGATAATCATAGGGAACGTCGTGAGAACAACTATCGCGATCGTGACAACTAAATTAGTTTATTTTCAGCTTTGCAAAATTGTAATTGGTATTCTCCATTTTAACATCTAAATTGTATTTGAACTTGTATTAGCCTCCTGTTGGCGCATTTCGTTTTGAATACAACGTACCCAGAGACAAAACTCATTAAAATTAAATATTTTTCTCCAGTGTTAATTTATTTCCTTCCCATTTTTAACAAGCAATAGCAAAAATGTTGCGTGAGAAAGTTTGTTCGCTCTGGGTTTTTTTTTTTCAGTAAGTATGAAGACTGTTAAAGCTTTGAAGTTAATACATTTTATGAACCAGACTAAACCGAGCCTGCCACCGGCATAAATAACAAATGTTAATTATTGTATGGCATTAACGATACTCGACTAATCACGATGTGCTGAAAAAACGGGTCTCAAGATTTTCGAGTCGTCGATCGTTTTTTGTTTTTCGTTTTGATTTTAGAGTTTAGCCAAACTTCGTTTGCAATTTCATATATTGTTCCATAACTTTCGCAATTATTAAGATCATTTAGCAATCTATAACAGTTTGTGAATAGATACTGAAGAAATGTGTTATTTGTTATTTTTGGAGCGTACTGCAACCATGCCGATTACGGATACCGTACTTAACCTCAACTCTATTATACTGCCTCAACTACCAGGGTTATTAACAGTTATTGGGACTGAATTCTGTGGGAATATATATTACATTGAATATACCCCCAACAAGATATGATCCCGTGTCCCCAAGATATGCACCTCGCTGTCACTGCTACAGTCAGATGGCTTACCGACTCCACTATGGAGCAGAGCTGAGGAAATGTGTGAAAACGTAATTTGTTTATCTTTAATGGTTGCAAAGTTATTAAAGTGAATTTTTGTGAAAAAGTGTAGACGCTGCTATGAATATACATTTGGAATGAAATGAAAGTATGTTCACTCGATTTTGAGATAGAATTTTTTACTCGAAAAATTTGTACTCGACTTTTGACAATGATTGCGGTAGTGGACGAGAGAGGGCGTGGGTAAGAACGGAGTAACGAGTGCAATGAGGAATGTGAGTCAGGGTTGAGGAGTAGCGGACTGGTAACGAAGGAGCGAGGGCGGGTGTGACAGAGGTAAGTGGTTGGAGGTTAAGGTCGAGAAGTGTATTGTATTGTACGGTAGTAAAAACGTGGGTGTAGGTTGAGAGAATAAAATTGACCTAGAACAGGTAGTAGAACAGTTGACAACAAATTGATTTTTCGATTTTTACTCATTTTTGTTGACTGCCTTAGTTCATCAAATTACCCGTTCTGCGAGCAATACCTAAGTAATATAATACCCCAATAGTATTGTAGGTGGCTGTGGTGGTGGGCATGTGTGTGTAACACACTGCCGTAAATGCGTGCGCGTGTTCCCCACTTAGTATTTTGAACATGGTTTGATTTAACTTTTAATTTTTTGTCAACAAACAGCTCAGCAAGCACTCAATGAAATAATAAAACAGGAAAAGTAGTTACGTATTGAGCAACTCATACTTAATCGAGTGAACATACTTTCATTTCATTCCAAATCTATATTTGTTCGTAGCAGCGTCACTTTTTCGCAAAAATTCACTTTAATAACATAACTATGGAGCAATTAAAGAATACCAATTATGTTTTTACCAATTTCTTCGGTATTTATTAACAAATAATTACGGCAGGTATGATGCAATACAAGGTGGGGTGACTTTTTTTTTTTTAATATTTATTTATGTTATCCCCTTCAAAATAATCCCTCTCTAATACAATGCACCTGTGCCAGAGCTTTTTCCAGTCGTCAAAACATTTCTCAATGCACTCCAGCGATACAGTCTTAATCTCCTCAATCGTCGCAATTCTTTGCCCTTTCCAACTTTGGAAAGAGGAAAAGGTCGCAGGAGGCCAAGCCTGGTGAATACGACGGCTGAGGCATGATGATAGTGTTGTTTTTCGTCAAACAACTCAAAAAAGGTCAACCACCGGTTATATGTGGGACGAGCATTTTTTGGCGTAAGCGCGTAAGATAGTTGTCGGAACCTCCAATTCCGTTTTGAGTTGGGTTAATTTGAATATCATCAGTATTTGCCATCATGTCCATTGATGAACTGTTGAAGATGTGGGTTACACGTGGGGATTCCATACCGGTCATTTTTTCTTATTGATTCTCGCAAACGCCGCATAACCTCAAGGTAATATTCCTTGTTTACTGTACGACCTTGTGGCCGGAATCCTTGGTGTTGAACGCCATGGTAATCGAAAAAAAAAACTGTGAGCAAAACCTTTACATTCGAACGAACTTGGCGTGGCTTTTTCAGGATGATTGGGCTTTGGTTTTGACATCATAACCATATACCCATGTTTCGTCACCGGTTTTAACACTTTTGACGTCGTTTAAGCAACGCTGCTTCTGATCCAAATTAAGCAGTTATGGAACAAATTTCGCTAACACACGTGTCATACTCAAAATATCCGTTAAAATTGATTGGCATGAGCCAAACGATATGTTAAGATTGCATTCAGAGCGAGATTCATTGTTAATATTTTCTTGCCCCCTTGGAATAACTTAAACCATTTATAATATAATACCATTTTTTTACACAAAAATTAAAACAAACGCTCTGCTCCATCTACACACAAACACGAGTCTAACTTTCATGCCTGTCACATGAAAACAACATGCCATATAGTCAAAACTGAAAATATAATCGTGACGAGTGTCCCAATACACCAAACAAAATTTTGAAACTAGAATGTACAGTGCGGGTAAAATTCTAAAAGTCATCTGACTTTTTGATCACACCTCGTATATCAAATATGATCAAATACGCTAAAATTTAAATTAGAAAAAACAAAACTCCCGGATAAATATTGACATTGTCAATCACATAGTGATGCGAGGTGAAATAACAAACAGTATGATGAATCAGTGTCGATATTTCCCGAACTTCAACAATTTGGTGCCGTCTGATGAGAAAAATTACTGTTTTCTTTATTTTTTATTCACGCGGCACTTGGATCCATTGTTCTATTAATCAACATTGAGATAACTTAGTGCTATGTTTAGTTTGCCATTTTGAAGAACATTATTTTCATGGGTCTGGCGTATTAGTTTCATAAAATTCTAAAGCTATAGAAGAAGAAAAAAAAGTTAACCCAACTCAAAACCGAATCAGAGATTTCGACAGCTATCTTGTGCGCTCACGCAAAATTATGGTCACCCCACAAGACATATTACCGGTAGTTAACCTTTTTTCAACAAAAACAATACTTCTATATAAATGCAAAGGACACAGCAGTAAGAGAGTTTCGAGTTATTACTGAGTTATTCGTTACACTCCACCCCGTGTGTTGATCATCTAAAATCCAAGAAATTCTTCACCCACGCGAAGGTCACCCTGTTTTAGTCTTTTGAAAGTGCAAAAGTAGTTAGTTATTTACGTGTTAGCGCCGCTCCTGTGCCAAATGTGTGCCTGTTTAAAAAAAAACTGGCAAAATAATTTATATTTTATTGGTGGAAAAATTAATAAAATGCAAAAAAAAAGAAAAATTAATGAAAAGAATTGTGAATCGGACTATTGATTATTTTTAAGTAATAATTACAATAAAGCAAACAAGCATCTTGTGATTTGCAAAGAATCTATATGCGTATTGAAAGAATTCAAATTGCGTCGTCACTACGACCAAAAACACGAATATGTTTAGTAAATTAAGGGAAGCATAAAGTACATACGATCAGCACTAGCTCAGCAGAACTCTTGCGCTAAGCATGCGGTCGGTAACGTTCGTAGCTACTACAGCTATTATCGTGTGTTATATGCTCGGCGGTGGCATGTTGACTCTAACGAGAAAGTTCATTCTATTCTTCAACATATTTAAAAATTTATATATTTTATATTTGCATCTTTTATAATATCATATAATTTCTGTTCCCTAGCATTATTGCTATTATAATATGTTAAAAACAGATAGTTTTTGTTATTACACAAATTTGGCGTTCTGCGTAATTTTTGTTTAAATGGCCCGCCGCCCGAAAAAGGTTGCCGACCCCTGCCATAGAGTATGTAGAGCAGTATTGCGAATGTGTTCTCGTTGCCCAATGATAGTTACCCATAGTTGTCGACGTCAGCTGGTTTGGGAACGGATAGTAGCAAGCAAAAGTATGGAAGTATTATTTATTTTATTAAGTTAATTAATTGCTGCTATTTTTTTTATAGTTTCTGTGATTTATAGTAGTCTGAGTACAGAATGCCTGGCTTGGTAATTTTTGTTAGCAAAATAAGATTCTCTTTTACTCCCGTTTGTCTTTCTAACCATAGATATGTGATTTATGTACTGACACACAGGATGATTTTGTTGAGCATCATTTGGAAACTCTTCAGCATAGACTAAACTATATGCTGAAAGAACGCAAGTTAACTCGAAAAGAGCATCTTCATAGTGAAGGCATACAAATTGAGCAGGGTATTAAGCTACCCATGCTAAATGATGTTTTGGTTGAATACAATGAAACTAATGGGTTTTATACCACCAAAGTGAGTCACATTCTTCATTTCATGAAAAATGGAATAATGTTTTGATTTGAATGTAGTTGTCCAGCCATAAGTTTGAGGAGCTTGGGAGGCAATTACACTTTGAATATACAATTAGAAATGATCAAAAGGAAGTAGTATATGTTATTGTAATGAAGCTGCATCCATTTGAGAAATACTGTCTCAGTGATTACATTCACAGCAAAAGAACAAAGTTAGAGTTTGTATTGGAGTCAGGTATACTTCTCTTTTGTATGCATATTTATGTTTGTATATTTGTTCTTCACAGTATTGCATTGATTGGTGCTGAAATTGCATAAATTGTTGCAGTTGTAGCAAAATATGTGTTAATGGCTATAACTATGAGGTAATTAATTAATTTTCTCCAATTTCAGAAAAAAGTTGCAAATTTGAAGTCATATTTCAGCAATCTTTAACAACAATTGGTACATATCATTTTCCAATTGCTATAACTCTGCAACCCGCTTCAAATCCAATTGCATACCGAACATTATATCGTGATGTTGAGCTTACTATTGGTGATTTAATTTGTACATCTGAGTTCACAAAAGACAGTCCGTTTTGCAAAAAAGTTTGGGATAATGTGTGTGTTATTGAACCTATCAATCAGCCGTAAGTTTGCTCCCTTTGTCATGTTTCTAAACTTGCAAGTGCACTTTTATTAACATAAGTAGTTCTGGGTCATTTATAAAGAGATATTTATCCGAAATTTTAATACCAAAATATATTTCTGTAATTTATATTTTAGAAAACATTTGGATAACTTCAACATTCCACCTGAATACTACTTTGTATTTAGATTTGGTTGCCACAATGCCCATAAAAGAGAGACTGGTATACAGCAGATTTATCGTCTAGAAACTATGTATGTAAGGTAGTATTGGAAGAATATTATATTTCAAAAATGTTATTTTTTTAGTAATATTTGGAATAGCGGCGTAAATGCTATCAATTATGCTGATTACTTTCATCGCTTGCTATGGCTAGAGGAATGCACACAACTTACAGGAATCTTGCAGTATAATATGTCTAATGTGCTCGTTACATTAGCACGCAATAATGTTGTTTTGCCGGTACCAGGTTTGGCTGAAAAACGACCGTCCGTTTTACAAGGTGACTCTGTGCTAATTCGCCTCGCCAACGAAAATCGCGCATATAAGGGTATCGTTTCCTTGGTAGCAGACGAGAGTTTAATT
Source organism: Diploeciton nevermanni (assembly GCA_027575565.1). NCBI lineage: Eukaryota > Metazoa > Arthropoda > Insecta > Coleoptera > Staphylinidae > Diploeciton > Diploeciton nevermanni. The sequence continues at coordinate 15,189 of JAODIE010021159.1, forward strand.
ATTGAGTATTTGGATCCTGAGTGTGTGCTCTCTCTGATCACCCAGTTCACATGAACTGAAATTCGGATTATTTTTAGGTTACTTGATATTCTTCGGAAACGACCGCATACCAAGCTTGATATCAGCTTTGTACTCTCCAGATTACAACTGGAACGATGCCATCAAGGAATTGAACTTTGTATTTCAAATGGCCTGGTTCACACGTCATTGTTTCCTAAGCGCCCCGCAAATAAAATTTCAAGGCGGCAATTACAAAATTCGAGGTATGCATATACAAACAACTAACTATTCGTTTAACAAATTCACGTAATGTGTTTTTGTGTCGAAGCAGGTTATTTAACAAATTGATTGCTAATAATTCACAACAACTCATTGCTGTGGAAAGCATTGTTGGTTGTACATCACAAAATGCACCCTATATTCTTTTCGGGCCGCCTGGCACCGGGAAGACTGTGACGCTTGTTGAAGCTATTCTGCAAATTAAGCGGTTTTATCCCCAAAAACGCATTCTTGTATGTGCGCCTTCCAACGTAGCTTGTGATATGTTGGCACGCAAACTGGACGAGCAATTAAAAAATCGCGAAAAGAATGATCTATTTCGGGTACATACTGGTAATCGCTGTATGTAAGTGCTTAGTAATTAATTTATTTGTTGCTTGATTAGCTTTTATATGCGTTTTTGTGCTTTAGACATGATGTTCCGACTGCTGTAAAATACTTTAGCAATATTGATGGTGGCGAGTTCTACCAAGTAAAACCATTCGATTTGCAGCGGTTTAGTATTGTTATATCGACTTTACATCTAATTGGAAAGTAAGTTGATTTCTTATTGTACCTTTATATTCAAAACCACTTATAACATTTGCTTATAGATTTTCTGGTGGTTATTCACCGGATATGTTGTTTATTGACGAGGCAGCACAAACCACTGAGCCCGAGTGCGATATTCCGATTGGATTGCTAACACCCGGTGCACCAATTGTTTTAGCTGGCGATCCGCGCCAACTGGGACCTGTCTGTGGCGTACCAGCTGAAAAACGTGGTTTAGGAAAGTCCCTGCTCGATCGCTTCATGGAAACTGTGGATCTATACCAGCCCACCCGTTTGCGACCTCTGGAATACGACACTGACTTTATCACAATGCTAGTTCAAAATTACAGATCCCATGAAGACATTATCAAAATTCCAAATGAACTGTTCTATAAAGGTGCTCTGCAATCTAAATTTACTGATGATTTAATAAGTAATATTCCTGTTGCACCACTTGAAGTAAAAAACTGGAATAGGAAACCGGATAACCATAATAGAAAGAGCAGTGCGGTCGAATTTATTGGCGTGTTATCATCTGAGCAGCGTCAAGGCAATTCCCCAAGTTACTACAATGAGATTGAAATTGATATGGTCATTAAGCTCGTCAAACACTTAATGTCCCTAACTAGCGTTCGAGTCGAGCAGAGAGAAATCGGCGTGATTGCTCCCTACATTCGGCAGGTAGTACAGATTCGCAAGAGGCTGCAGGCCCTGAAATACGATGATGTGCAAATTGGCACCACGGAAGCGTTTCAGGGTGGTGAGCGACGCATAATGATTATATCCACAGTACGGGCCAAGAGCGATCTTTTGCTGTATGATCGTAAATACGATCTGGGATTCGTGCAGCATCCTAGACGTTTTAATGTAGCCATCACCAGAGCAAAAGCAAAACTAATCATTGTTGGCAATCCACATGTACTTGCCTATGACTTGAAGCACTGGGGCCCTATTATGGAACACTGTAAGGAGTTGGGCAGCTATTATGGAGAAGATGTTCAGAGAGATGATAACACCCGGGAGAAAATAGTAAGGTTGTTACAAAGGGATTAAATTTATATTTTATTGGATTGTTAAAATTTCTTGGGGATTATAATGCTAGTGAATCTTTAATTGCACACTGTTAAGTGAATGTATTATATATTGGACTATGAAATTTTATAATATTTTAAATAAAAAATATTTTTATATACTCATAGGAGAATGAGTTGTTTGAATGAGCATGTTTTGATGTGCCTTGTTACACATTACTGTATGATAAGGAATGGTCTTTCACATGCTTCCATGTATTGAAACCTGTTAAATTCAACAAAATATAGTCATTGTTCTTTTATTCCATCAAAGAAGTGGATAAAATCTAGTGAAAATGGTTTTATTTATGAAAAATATCAATACAGTTTTAAATGTCCTGTCAATGGATCAAGTGCACTTTTAGGTGCAGGACCAACTGCAATAACTGTCCGACTACCAGGAACCACTTGTGTTTGGCCTGCATCCCTCACTATTGATGTTAAAATACCAACAGCTTTTGCAGCTTCATCTAATTTCAACAATTCCTCCTCTGATTCCAATTTCACAGTAATTTTTGTGCCACCTATAAATAATGATCCTTATACCTAAAATACAATAATCCTAAATATTGAAATTACCATATTGAAGCCAGCTTGAAAGCAAATTCGCATCTGATTCCATTGCTTTTCGGTATGCAGCTACTGCAGCATGACCGCATTGTGCCGCTACCTTACCCTTTTGCATTTTCAGATCATTTCTAATTGCCATCACAAGACGATATTCATCTTGTAATTCCGGAAACTATTAATTTCGATTACAAAACTTTAAATTGTTGAGTGTGGTTATGAACTGTTTAATATTCATTATGTTGATACAATCTCCCTACAACACTTGCTAATATTCACTTGATAAAACGTTTTTGCCTTCTTCAGTAGGTGAAATAGTGAAATTTTATCAATATAATGAAAGCTTTAAATATTAAAAAAACATTTACCTCATAACGCTGTTCTAAAGGTATGGTTTTCATCCCAATTATTTCTTCTAGTGTGGTGATAGATTTCTTAGAAACCTGATTCAACATATATGAGTACATTATTGATGCACCCACAACTGTGCCACTTGTAAAGACAGCTATATATGATGAACTTGATATTAAGCCCATTTTTATGATTTATTTATGTGCCTCACAATATTAAATGAAATAGAATAATGAGCATTATAAAACCATACAGTCTGATTTAATATAGTTCAAGTATAAAGTGCCCACAGAACATCTATGCATGCATCGTAACAATGTGATGGTTTACTTCAATAATCGTAATATCATAACCGAAAAACCCAATTTAAGGAAAAAGACCAAACCGAGACGATTTCATGCACACGACCCCTAAAAAGGCAAAAACGTACGAGGTTCGTAAAGGTATGCAACCAAGTATACTTCGTCCAATCGAATAAACGACTGACGATGGTAATTGTTTCCGGCTCACTAAAATGTAATTAATTTTGCATTTATAGTGATAAATTACAGAATGTTTTGTTATATTGTAGATCAGCTGATTAATTATCGAAGTATAAGTGTCTATGACTAAGTAACTATATACGAATGTACAATATAAACAATAAACTATACATATTTATCACACACTTGTTTTTGTTATTTCCTCTCGGATATTTTCCTTCTCAAACGCAATGCAGTTGCGCCCCGTGCATGCCATAAAATTTGCCTTGTTGATTACCCACCAAACAGATTAATTTCTTTTTTATAATCTCGTTCTCAGCCGATTACAGAAGTAAATGGGTACGTGGCCAATTTATACGATAGGACAAAGAGAAAAAACACTGCTAAGCGAGACTAAGCCAACTAGTTGTACCAATTGCGTGTTCCATATTTAGCAATAAATTTCGTTTTGGCGGAAATACTGAGTCTGTGGCCCACGATTATCTCACTTGCAATTAACTTTGGTTGTTTCGCCGACTTGCTACGATTGAAAAATAATTAGTTAAATGAATTTTACCACATGTTTTTTTTTTCATGCTTTACCTGACAATGAACCCATATACTCTAATTGCTGCTTTCTGTGAGCCTCCATCAATGCGTTTAGTTCTGACTTCTGGCGATTCAACATCTCTTCGAACGTTTCATCCTACAACATATTCATAATGAAGTCATAATTTTTCATCACAATTTGCATAAATTATATACATTTATAATATGCCAAGAAGTATTAAGCATAAAAAGTTCGAATTATTAAATGATTAACATAAAACAAACGTCAAGAACATAAAATGTTAATAATGTTAATTTAGAGAATTGGCATAAATGCAAGACAGCACTAAATCCTACAGAAAAGTACTAAGCGCATCCACCACCTGACTTGCAATAACCAGACCACGGAGAACAATGGAAACCACTAGGTACAAAACTCATATTCTCGTATTGAAACGCTTGACAAAAACTTTGCTCAAGAGATCCCATTCCCGCTAATAGATTGCACTAAATTTTAGCAATTGGCGTCGGCAAAGCTTACCACACTGTCATAATAAGACTCCAAAAACTCGGCAATCGAAAGATTGTTACGCCGACACTCCTGCTGCCCACAACAACAGCGAACAAGTGAGCAGGTGCTGCTGACGACACTACTCTTTACAGTCTGTACGTTGTTTTCAAGGGTTTTTGGTGGTTTAACGATTAATGGCGAATCACGTCGTAAAAAAGCAACCACTTCCGCAGGTAAGTCGCGTGGTGAATGCACCGTGTGATAGGAGCTTTCCGCTTCAAACGCCAGTTCTCGTTTAGTGTTGCTATGCAAATTCTGCATAGACAGTGACTGTTTCAGTTTGTTCTTGAGCAGATCGGAAGGACTACTTGATTTTTTAACACCTTTTAAGGGTGCTTTTGAAATATAATCATGGGAGAAAAGTTGGTTCTCCCTAGAATCAGAGGATAAACCTGGTATATTCGCTAGTGCTACTTGCGATTCATTATTCAGGATAGTGCCGGGGGTGGTTAAAGACCGGCCTTGTGATCCACGAAGTTTCTTCAGTGCATCATTTTTCCCACGTCTGAACTGTAAACTAATCCTTCTACGTATTCCACTTACAGCTATCTTTCTTTTTCTGTTTGATCCTACTTTGGAACCGACAGAATTTTCGGAGCTCCGAAACTTAAGATCATCTGCTTTCAGGACACAAACGGCCTCCGTCATTGTTCTTAATCTATTTCTACTCAAATCTGGACAACTTCCAAAGTCATATCCATTAGTGCCATATCCATAACCATAACTGTGTCCTCCGACAAGCTCAGTACATTTCACGTCTTCATGCAACTGTTTGAAGCAGCTTGGAATGTCTGGCATTGAATTTGTAAAGTCTTGATGAAAGTCAATTCGAATTTCAGGTATCTTCATTGGACTACAACGAACATTGCTCAGTTTACGAGTATTGACCGCGGATTGAAACGCTTTTTGAGTAGTTTGAACGGATTGTTGTAAAGATGCGCGATCGGTGCTGTGTTTGGGTAAAATTGTAGCTATTTGCGCGGCAAGATCGATGAATGAAAATGACTTGCGGAATTCCTTTGAAGTGGTGAATGGCTATAAAATTATTAATCACAACACACAAAAATAGGAATTAACCAAAATAATATGCTTAACAAAATGAATACATTAAAAAATAACTGAAACAAGCCAATGATGGTCGCCATGACAAGTATTAATGGCGTTTAGTTACGAGCGAAAGATGCTATTGCAAAATTACTTACCACTGGTATTGATGAGACTTGAACCATATCATCTAAAACAAAGACAGTCAAATTATACGACTTAGGTATTAGGATATTCTATTTGAAAAATCTATACTGAATTTCTTCTAAATTTACCTTTCTTTGGGTAACTGGTAGCAACGACGGTTTCCAATAACTTTTCAAAAGAATGATTAATTACTTCTGTAATATCTTCTGATTGTTGACTAGCTTGGTGCACGACAGGTGCCAAATGGGTTTGCATTAGTGTCTGTTGCATATGCTGTTGAGATTGCTGTGGTTGGGCAATAAGTTGCGCCGGCACCATACCCTGTGAAAGTTGTGTTATCTGTTGCGGTTGATGCTGATGTTGCATATTTTGCATCGGATGCCCTGACTGATAGGCTACAGGTTGTGGAGTAACAACATGCTGCAATTGTTGCACTACAGCTGGCCGTTGTGTTTGAACCAGTTGTTGCGATTGTGGTAGAAGATGAACGACATTTTGTTGCATAAGTTGAGACTGAGATTGACTAGATGTACATGGCGTAGAGGTCGTCTTGTCCGTGGGTATCTCCAATTTGCTCCGATCCGGTTCAGTAACGACGCTGACTTTAAAACGCGATACCCTACGTTCCTTTGGTTTCGTTCCTGGGCTTCCACTATCGATGTTCGATACTAGACTTTTAGAAAGTTCAGCAACAGGTGATGAAACTTGAGAAGTTGTTGCTGATGATTGCTCAATTACGCTCTCGCGTCGAGAATGAATCTTTGCAATTTCAGCATTTAGATCGCTCAATTTGGTATCGCTGAATGGCAAACCATTAGACTGTTCTTGTACGGGCGAAAGGAGCTCTGAGGTGGCGTTTCCACTGTTTGTTGCACTTTCAGCGGTTCCATTCGGTTTGGTATCGGTCATACCGTTCTTTGAAAAATCGACTGAGGCTAATGTAGTTTGTGGACTTAGGGGACCCTGGGCAAATATATCATGTATGTTTTAAGACAAAACAATTTTAAATTACTTACAGGAACCTGGCCAGTCATTGTAATAGAAGACAATTTCTGTTGCAAGCTTTGCATGTGTGCAGAGTATTTGTTGTCTTGTGGTGTACCAGGTAAACTATTCTGAGTAGCATTACTAAAAAAATACATCATATAAGTATATGAAAAGTAAGTCCAAAACTTGAGACCCTACCTTTCAATAACTAACTTGAGATTCGGAAGAGACTTTTTCGTATCTATATCGACTAATCCTACACCATTCGTAACATCCATATTAGATTGCATCGTTGGTGCATCAACCGGAAGTGGGGGTAAGGTAACAATTGGTTGTGGTATAGCTGCGCTCACTTGTGGCAGTGAAGTGCTCTGGGGTAAACTCTTTGTGTATTGTGGATTTGGCATTGGTGGCAAAACATTGTAGGTACTAGGTGCTATCGGGTATACTGTAGCTACTGGTTTTACTGCAGCGGTCGCCGCAGCTGAAGTAATCTGCTGTTGCACATTAGTTAATTGCGGCAAAGATACATGCTCCACAACACATGTCCCTACACCAGGCGTCACCGATGGGGTAGTAACATTCTGTGAAAGTTGCAATGTGGGCAACGGGGTTGGTATATGTATATTAGAAATAACAGGAAGGCCAATTGAAGCCGAGTTAGATACGGTTGACATTGCCCCTACTGTACCAGTCGCTACTGGTACAACGTTAGATATTGTTCCTACATTTGCCACCCCTGTGTTAGGTACACTACCACTAATAATTTGGTGTGTTGGACCTGCTGAATTGCACTGACTAGAAGTTAAACTCGTCTGAGAAATAGTAGACGTTGTTGGAGTCGAAGTGGTGGACGACTTAACATCCAATGATTCTTTGAGGCTAACAGGTCCGCCCTGTTTGAGTACTTCCAAGCTCATCTTTAATTGTTCTAACGTGATCATTTCAGGCCCACACACTAGTGGTTCATTTGAGACATTTTCTACACTACCAGAAACTGTCACATTGGCACAAGTAGTTGTTGATGTGAGTGGAACTGATATGGGTGCCGCAACAGTTGTTGTAGATGAACTTAAATCTGAAGATTCTACAGAGTCCCGCCTATCAGTCATCGACTCTGTCTCTCTGTCAGTCTCCTTATACACGTATTCTTTTTCGTCCTACAAAGAAAGCACAAATAATACCGGCTGATACTAATTACTTTCGCGACATACCACCTTATCAGCCATTTCTAACGTCGAGGGAGGCAATTCCAATTGTCCAGAATTAACGGGACTAACCAAGAAAATCGAAATTTTCCTCTGTTTAGGAGCCTGCACCTTCATTTGACCATCGCCTCCACAAACATCTACACCATTAGATGGTATTATTACAGACATGGGTAGAGGAAGCTTATTTGTATCATTCTCGGACATGCTGACATCAGTACTCGGATTTTCCAGGTGAACAATTTTGACATCAACTTTCTTCTTGCCATCATTCATGTCTTGAGTAGTTGCAATAGCGGGTATACTATCCCCGGCAATACTGAAAGTTTCAGTGTTGGCAGAGGCATACGATATAGCCGTAGTTTCAGTATACATCGGTTTTGTATCGTGCACATAAGTGTGTTCTGGGGTGTATTCGCTGGCAGTTGACGTTTTCCTCGACACAGTCCCACTACTATTCAGGCTTTCTCTGCACGCAAATTGAGCACTAATCTTTTCACTTAGCGATGTTTTGAGCCCTTGGAAAGCAGCTTGTTGCTGTTGTAATGTAGCATCATCCATTATCTTCAAATCGGAAATTTCTTGTTTGATGGTATATTGATCAGTTGATGAATCATCACGCTACAAAAAACACAAAATGAATAAGAATATTTATAACTGTTAATCGACCATTACAAAACACCGCCGATTTAGGATTTTAATATTAATGGTTTCTAGTGCGACAATAGAAACAAAAATACGATATTTTCCGATAAGTATTGAGCCTACCTTCTTCTTATTAAATCAATTAATCTGGATTCATATCAAGTATTCATACACAAAAAAAAACAATTAAAATAATATAGTACTGTAAAAGTTAATATTACCCATTTCAACTTTGTTTGTCGTGGAAATATCATTCCAATAGTTTAAAATTGAGATATAAAGTGGTATTATTTCATTCGAATAAGATGAATGGTCTTCCAATAAAGAATATATTTCCGTACATTCTAAGAATCCTAGAGTACTTACAGATCTGTGTCTTCGATGTGTCTTACGTAAAGGCCTCGTAAGACTAGCATGCCTAACCTGATATGTTTCATCCAACAGCGGCATGTAAAATAATTAATAATAAATCCAAGTCCAAGCCAAGCAACCAATAGTTAATAATTACAAATCTGTGGCGTAATACCTTTTGAATATATCTGGGACACACTGGAATTTTCTCAGGATTTAACTCCAACTGGCTTAGAACACTTTCTAGTTGTTCGGTAAGAGTCTTATGCGTTCCGGGCTTAAGACAATTCTCTTTTATCATGCCCTCAATGATATCTCCAGGCTTCGTATCAAATCGATTAAATTTAAAACTAATTGTCTTTTGCTTGCATAGCAAATGACACTCGACGGTACCGTCTGCGTGCACTTTCTCAACAGTTAGCTGTTTAATTGGTGGCTGGACTTGGCGCTTGGGAGAGCGATTACGAGCGCAGTCGACGGATGATGATGGTTGTTCAAGATCACTAACCTGACTGATGTGAGCAATATGCTGTGACGGTATGGATTGCATAAGATGCGATGTATCCTTAGGGTCCTCTTCAGCAGGAACGATTGATGTGGTCGTGGAAGGCGGATATTCAACATACGCCGGTTGCGTATGGTAGTACTGTTGTACAGCTTGTTGATTTGGTTGAGTTTGCGTTTGCACCTGTTGCTGCGTCATTTGTTGCTGCTGAAGAACAACATCAGGATACTGATAGCTATAATCAATCACTGCAGGTTGAGAGGTTGTTGACATTCTTCTTGAGTGTTGATCAATGCTCTGTTCAAATGTAGCAATTGGTGGAAGAGATGCGGTTGACAACCTGTGTTGTCCAACTTCCACCGGCTGTGGTTGCTGCTGTATCAAGTACATCTGCTGTTCCAACTCCATGTTAGAAGGAATATCCCCCGGCAATCGATGTGTCGTATCTTGTGGTATTTGCTGTTGTTGCTGTGGTCCAGGTTGTGCTTGTGGAATATACTGCATTTGCTGTTGCTGCAGAACCTGACCAGGTTGCATATGTCCTACGTTAGTTAACGTAGGGTGAGTATATTGTTGCGACATTGAATGTTGTGGCATTTGCTGTATAACCTGTTGATGCTGTTGAAGCAATGTTTGCTGGACATGCGTTTGTTGAATAGGCATGTTCTGTATCGTTTGTTGATTAGGAGATGGTTGCATTAGAGATTGCGTATGCCCAGAATGTTGCTGAATTTGCAGTTGTTGAGATGATTGTTGTAACTGCTGTTTGGGTTGCTGCGCCATCATTTGTTGTTGCTGCTGTGATACCAACTGGAGAGGTTGAGTTTGAGATGGTGATTGTTGTATCACTTGCTGCATTACCTGTTGTACCTGCTGTTGAGACTGACCATATTGTTGAATTGATGGTTGTTGTATTATCTGTTGTGGCACCTGTACCTTTTGTACTTGCTGTTGCACTTGTTGCAACACCTGCTGTTGAGTTTGCTGAACATTTTGCATCAATTGCTGTGGTGCCTGCTGCTGCTGTTGGGGTTGTTGTGGAACATATTGATCAATGTATTGTTGCGATGGTTGTTGTTGCTGAACCTGCGCTTGTTGTTGCTGAACCTGTACTTGTTGCTGTACCTGCACTTGTGGTGGTACTTGTTGCTGCAAAGATGCGTCGTGTTCCAAAATTTGCTGAAGTGGTCTAGACTGTTGCTGCTGCTGAACCACCTGTGACTGTTGAGTTACCTGCATTACTTGTTCAGAAGGCATCTGAATTAACTCCTGTATGTTTGAATGCTGTACTGAGTTCCTATGTTGTTGTAGGTCAGATAAGTTCATCTGCTGTTGATGGAATATCTGCTGTTTCTGCAGATCTATTTGCGAATCAACGCTAAGACGGTGTTCAGCCGTAGAAACCTGGGAAGGTGGCATCAAGTCCGGTTGAGATGCAGTTGACAACCTATGCTCAGGCAGAGGTTGTGTTTGTAGATACTGTTGAATCTGCTGCACTTGTTGCTGCTGTGATACTTGTTGAACTTGCTGAACCTGCTGTTGTGGAGACTCTACTAGCTGTTGTTGAACTTGTTGAGTAAGTTGTTGGCCTACTTGTTGCACCTGTTGTATTTGCTGCTCTGAGATGTAAGCCTGAGGTGGTTGCTGTTGTTGATTGTAAACAGGCTGAACCTGAGATGGTGGATTATTATACCCCTGCTGTGGTTGATACGTCTGCTGTTGATATTCTTGTGAATAGTTTTGTTGCTGAACTTGGGCGGGTTGCTGTTGTACCTGGGGTTGAACCGCAGGCGGCTGACTTACTTGAGCAGCCGCTGCAGCATACGTATAACCAGCATTACCACCTTGCTGCCCCTGCGTGGCCTGTCCTTGAACCTGCTGCTGCGCATTTGTCGCTTCCATTTGTTGTTGTTGCTGCTGCAAATATTGCATGTACTGCATTTGCTGTTGTTCTTGGTGCTTTTTCTCTTGTTCTAGCTTCTCCTTAGTAATTTGAGTAACTTGTGCCTTTAGCAACTTAGCTACTGTTTTGGCATCTTCTTCAAAGATAATTCCTGATTTTGCCATCTCCTGAGCAATAACATCAAATCGATCTGTTTCTATATCGAATTCGAATTGAATAGCTTCATTTTCCTTATGCTTGTGTGTGCGCTTCTTTGGGTCGATCACACGTAAGCGAAAAATTGCTTTGCTGTCGACTTGGTTGACCAAGTCAATTTTCAGACCTACATCTTCTTCAAAGAATGGGTGCACAAGGAGATCTTTAACCTTAGGCCGGTCCTCCTTCCGCGGCTTAATGCAGCTTTCTATCACGTCTCGTACTTCAGGGTTCGCCACTTTTTCGAAACTTGCTGGTTTTACCCCCTATATAAAGAAAAAATATATATAAAATATAAATAACGAGGTTAACGCGCGAGAGAGATCAGATAAAAATGATTGACAAATTCAAAGATATGCCATAAATTGACATCTTTCAGTTGAATACTCACGGATATAACTTTTTTATAAATTTGCGCTGGTCCAGTACACTCTGAATACGGATATTCACTAGTGGCCATCTCCAACATACACATTCCAAACGCATAGACATCCACTCCTTCATCATAGTGCTCTTCATACATTTCGGGTGCCATAAACTCTGGTGTACCAATGACCGACTTTGCAAAACTCCTATTTTTTAGAGTCGCTAGGCCAAGATCGCCAATCTTTACCGAGCCAGTGGTACCCGTGATAAAAATATTATCACATTTCAAATCACGATGAATGATAGGTGGGCTTCTTGAATGCAAGAAGGCAAGACCTTTCAAGATCTGTCTGCACCAGGACTTCAATACTTTTGGGTTAATTTTCTTAAAACGACGCAAATACCTAAACAATTCACAGAAAATTTACTTATAATATTATTCAACACTATGCTAGTATTTGACATATGGTGTTGACAGTCAAATATCAAACTAAATTTCTTATTTTAATATACATACGTTTTTAAAGTCCCACTTAGCATTAACTCGGTTACTAAAACAATATTTTTCTTCTTATTGCCTACAATGCTTTCCCAGTAGTTGTAGAAACGCACAATATTAGCGTGTTGCAGTTTCTTTAACATCTCCGCCTCCTCGCGAAAACGCTGCCTTTCTGCCTTGTTAAGTTTCTTCTCCTGTAGTTCACACCAGGCAACTGCTACACCTGTCTGTGAATCTAGGCCTCTATAGACTGTCTTGAATGATCCTCTTCCAACCTAATTACAAATTACAAACGATAACAATTTTATTCATTAAAGTATCTTCTCTAAGTACCTCTTCCTCATATTTAAAGAACCTTCCGCACGGACTGACAGCAATAGGTTTATATACGTCGTCATCATCTTCCACTGCATACTCCTTATCTTGACTTTTACTTGATGGAAAAACAATCACTGGTTGCTCAGCAATCAAGTCCGGATTGTTTTCCGCAATCTCTACATTCTTATGAAGAATATCAATGTTTTGATCCGTAATTTCTACCATCTGCGCGGTGTTCATCATGTTAAAGATATTCTTCGGGAGGTTGTATTTAGCATCATATGGAACAAGTTGCATCTCAGACTGTGGAAAATCGCTATCATCGTCATTATTTGCATCTGTTTCCACCGGAATGCAACGCGTAACACCCCCATGTTTGACGCTCTTTGTCTTACATTTCTTCTTGACACCATCAATTGGTGTAACATCTAAAAGATTGGAATTTTCGGGAAGTTCTGAACACGAATCATGATACTCTTCATAATCCTCGACAAATTTTTTAGCATCAATAATGCTGTTTGTGCTTGGCGTGTGAGTAATTTTTGGAACGTACATTAAATTAACAATGTTGCTATTGTCACACCTTGGTGGTGATAGGGAAGAATCAGTAGTAACATCTATGGTACCTTCGGATTGACTATTGTCTGGATTTTGCATGGGGGCATCCCGTTTCTTGGCGGAGACTGAGAGCTCAATGCACTTAAGGCGGTTGTAAGTAATTAGACGCATTGCGGAGTCAATGATGTCATTAATAAAAGCACCTGCAAAACTGCGCACACCTTTCTCAGACGTGTCCGCAACTTTCAATGCATCTTCACCTTTAAGTAATGACAGAGAATCATCACGCACGAACTGTACGCTATCAAAACTTTTCCGAAATACAGCTAAATTGTCTATTAAATTATCGTATGGTATAGAAGAGCATGAGTGAGTGCGCGCTTTCTTTTCGTGCTTCTCCAGATCCTGTTCCAGTTTATCTGCAGTTTTTGCACGTGGCTCGTTTTCAAGAGATGTGCAATGCTTTGTTTTGTGACGCGATGACTTTCCAAGGTTACAATTAATTCCTTGCCCGAAATATGTCGAATTAGTAGCACCAGTGCTTTTGCTTTTTTCCAACTTCTTTTCAGTATTCTGTATACATCGGTTGCTGTCAGCATCATCTGGAATCTTCATGATAGAATATCTTGTGGTCTTCTTTGACTCTACAATAGTTTTGGTATTCTTTGTAACAATTTTCTTTTTTTTGCCACTGCCTCCACTTTGACTGGATGATATAGAAGTAGAGGAGGAAGATGAAGATGGACTTTTCTTGTCGCGAGAACGCAATTTTACTGGCTTTTCGTTTTGTTTGTTGAGGCCGGGTGGTGGATCGTTATCAATATACTCAATGTTATCAATGTGCATTGGCGAGGCGGCCACATTGTTTCCATTATCAGGGGGGGTCGCACAACCCAAGGCGGCGGCCGCATCTTCGCCCGTCTCGAAAGAGTGGCCAGAAGTTGCTGATGCGGTGCGCCGATGGCGCTCCGCGTGCTGTGTGCGATGCTCGCGCACCATGGGCCGCTTTCCGTCGCCTCCCGAGCTGGTCTCGGCGGCTACCACACCGCGCCCTGGCGTTGCGGACCGCCCCCCGTCCGCGGACTTCGTGTTCGAGTTTGCGCGAGTTACTGTTCGTCGTAAGACATTACGTACCGAAGATGTACCGCTACCAACCGTACTCTTGATATTTTGCACGCTCGTACTAGAAGATTTTCGAGAAATTTTTATGTTTGTTCCCCTAAAAAAAAAACCATTGAAAACCTTTTACAATATAAAACTGGCCATAAATTACTTACAAGCTTGGATCAAATTTCGGACACGCCTGCCCCGTTTTATCCGAGGCGTGTACGTTTCCCGGTAAATTTCCGTTCTCACACAAGGCGCAAACAACACACCTTCTTACAGTGACTGAGCTTTTGGCGGCGCCGCCTCCTGAATAGTTTCTGGAAATGGTGGAAATTGCTGGCTGGCTACGATCGTGTCTTGCATTATGGTTGTTACCATTCGTTGACGTTCTGACGGTCGCTAGTCCGGTTGGAAATCTTTCATCAGACTGTTTTCAAATATATAGTAAAACCTAAAATAAATAATTAGGGATTAAATTAATTTAATGCTTTGGCACCCAACTGATTACTATTAGTAAAATGTAACCCAAGTTGTTTACATTTTACTGCCAATAACCATAAATATAACCTGGAAGAAAACGGACTATTAATCAGTATCAGTAAAGTGTAAACAAAATGTAGGTTCCATTAAAAATGAAGAATTCGCTTGCAGTTAAACGTCGATTTTCCGTCGTAAGAAGAGTGGTGCTCTGTGTCTGCCAAGACGGCGCTTTGGCTCGCCAAGCTGCACGCCCGACACTATCGATAAAAATGTGAATGTTATTAATAAACATTCACGTTCATGCTTGTCTGTAATCTCACACACGGGTGTAATTGAACGTATGAAATGCGTATGTGCACGATTAATTCTCACTGACACACTGATGCAAATATATATACATATATATATTATATATATATATATAGGAGTGCTTGCAATGCAATACTTTGATGGGATTACTCATGACATTAATATTTACCAATGTGCGCACCGTCCGTAGTTTTTTGCAAGCAATGTAATTGCTGATTGTTAATGGGACTATTTCAATTGCTTACTACTCTACATGAATTAAAGACAGGGAAACCCTTACCTCCTTGGTGCCGGGTCGATGTTCGCGCACTACGTCGTAAAATACGCACACGCACGTTACACTGTTGGCAACGACCAGTACTTGATGTTATTCACACAGCACTTCCCGCTTTCCTCAGCTGGCTTCAAGGGCGGTTAAGATTTTGGGGCCCGTTGAGGTTGAGTGGTTGACGGTGGTTGAGGTGGTGTTGAGAACTGCATTTGACAACTCCCTGGCTGCGGAAGAATGTTACACTACATAATACTGGTGGCGCCACACAAGTGCGATTTACCACCGCTATCGCCTACCTAGGGCGCTTTTCTCCCTTTTCGGTATTTACAAAACTGATTCGCCAAGATCGGAGATGAATCAATATGCTTTGTTGATAACTTGAGCGAAGGTAATTTATATCACACTATTTGTTTAATAACAATTGCTGAACACTGAAGACTCCAGCAATTCATCAACATGCTTAAATACTATATTGAAGCTTTCCTTCAGGGTACTAAACTATTAGTTAATATATCAGCAACATTAGAATTATTGCAAAATCATGAAGTAGAAACATGTTAAAATGTGTTTTCTTATTAAACTGATAACTTATTTTGAACAATAACAATTAAGAATAGACATAATGAAAAAAAAAGCATTACATATTAGCTCCTTTGACTGCAAGGCTATCTGCCCCTTCATTGCCAAGAATTCCAGCATGACCAGCAACATAATTCTAAAAAATAGAAATTATCATAAAGTAGAACTTAGTAGGTAAGAAGTACTTGGTACTTACATATTTAACATCTTTTAAAATATTTGCATTTTTGTCAAGAATCATCAATTCATCCCTGTTGATTACGTTTTTGCCAACTGATGTTTTCCAATTATTTTTCTTCCATCCAGGCATCCACTTTGTAATGCAATCTATTGTAAACTTAGAATCTGTGTTTATTTGTAACTTTTCTATATCTAGAAATAAATTATTATTACAGATTTGAAATTGAAGACTTTTGTGTTAATTTACTGTTTTCAGCTGCTATTTTACAAGCTTCAGCACATGCATGAATTTCAGCTGCATTATTTGTTTGCCTTTCTCCAGGGCAAGGTTTTCCTGTGTTTCTAAAAATTAATTAATTCAACTTATAATGTATCAAGCTTATGTGGAACTTACAATGGATGATCAATACCAAACCAGATTCCAATTCCAGCTCTTGCATTTTTTTTACCATTGTTTGGGCATGCTCCATCCGTATAAACCACTACATAATCATCAATTCTATCAAATGAATATTTGGCTTTTTTCTTTAAATAGCTTTCTCCACTTCGGATCCTTTCAATCCAATCCAACCCAGCACTAGTTTGAAGCAATCTTCTCTGTCGGAATGTTTCAACTGTAGCTGGTGGTTCTATGGCATCATTTAAGGCTTTGAGAGCATTGAGTTCAGTTTTCATTCCTTCAATTTCACGTACTAACGTTTGAATAGTTACTTCTGCTTTACTGATTTTTTGTTCCAATCGTAAAATTTTCACTGTCCGGCTACGAGTTCCTCTTTATGAAAGAATTAATAATCTTGATGATTTCACTTACCTTTCCATTGCTTTCTTAAATATTGAATTAGTTGTTAATCTGGAACAATTACGAAAAGCTAACATTCAATCTCGTAATTATTATGTGAATTTGTTTCCTCCAACGGATAGAACATGTGCTTGACGCTTATGGCTATGCAGCAAATGCAGTGCAGTTCATAAATAGTTAGAGGGCAGTACTTAGTAAAATCAAAATAGCTCAAACATTTTTTAAATTTTGAATATAAATTTAGTGTATTGTTGAGTGTAGTCACAAAGAATATAATATTTATTAGAGAGCACAAATTTAACTTACCAACATTTATTTATAGAACGTTTCCGGCTTGCTGCCTTCTTCAGTATACTGAAGTTGAGTACTGAGTGTTAAAGAAATACAAATTGCTTTGACAATTTGCTAAATCGTCTCCCATTATTTTAGATTTTATTGTTTTATAAACTTAATACAATTGAATATTGCATCTTTGAGGTGTATTATTAAAATCAGAGATAATATGTAATGATGAAGGACAATAAAACATAATGAATATTATCATTATTTAAATTCCGAGCAAGTAAAAATGTTTAAAAATTCTATTGATAAATCAACCGTTGCCTTGAAAAAATTGACGACAGACGCAGAAGAGATAATTAACAAATACAATCTATCAATAAACAGTTATTTTGTTCTAATGATTCAACGTTGGAAGGAAAAGAAGGAAGAAGGAAGTTCATTATTGCATTAATTATATATTAATTATTTAGATTAAAACAATTTGGTCAATATTGTACAATTATGCTATTTCTTAATAAGAATTAATAATCAGTTTTCGTATAGAGAAACTTTGAAAATATAAAATTATTGTAATAACAAAATTGTGATTGTTTCAGAAAGTGTATTGTGCATAGTAAGAGTAATCGAAGTAGAATAAGCTTTGAACATTTTCTCAATACAATTATTCATATGTAGAATTGATTGAAATTTTAATTAGATTTTCAAGAATACGACTTTCAAAAATGATCATTTTGAACTCTATTAAACTATCGCTAATATTATCACAATTATCGTCAAAGTGAAATAAGCCTAAACTAATTTGATTGATTTTAATTCTTGCATTCCCAAAGTGTACATACATTTGGAAATATTCTTCGCTGATTTGCTTGATTGTATCACAATAAATTTATTACGTTGAATGCTTTGAAATAAGTATGCCAGCTTACTTCCACGCACAATTTAAAGAATTATGATTTTATAATTAGTTATTCTAGATGCGTGCAATATGAATTTAGATAATTAGTGCATCAATATGTACTTTTTGCTACTACTCATTGCATACTACAAGCATCCGTTTGATTGAAGGTACTTATTAATATTTACATTCGGATCACTACTTACTTATTTACAATTAATAATTTCATGCACCAGCATCGTTTTAATCGAAAGTGACTTTTGGTTTGAATTGCCTTTATCGTTACATTTTATACATTATATCACTTCTTATATTTTCTGAGTTGCGTATATTAAAATTGTGCATTTTTATCATCCATCTATATTAATTGGTGATACTTTAATTACGTCAACTTGCCTCAATCAACTTCTGCGGAATTATTCGCACTAAGTTTTTCATAATGATAAAATTAGTTTTTACTTAATTGGCCTTTGTTCACATTAAACGTAAAATAAAAAGAATTCAATGCACAAATCACATGACTTAGTAGTGTAGGAAGAAAGTTGTGTCAAAAAATATTTGTTTATTCTTTATGTGTAGTATTCTATTATCACGTACTACTTGTATATTGCGCTTGCATGATAATGAACCATCACTTTTGGTTTCATTAGTAATGATATATATGAATTCAGTTCACCTATCGAAGCTGGTTCATCTTCCATCTTCTTGTATTTGCTTTACCGTAGCTTACTCTAAACTAATATTAGATCAAATCCCATGATGCATCTTATGTCGTAAATGTAATTGTGGCTTGTTTCTGGATCCATTCTACACGTTTACGCATTACATAGCATGACAACAATGCTGTGGGCAGCTGTGAGAATAATGCTCCATCCATCGGATAATGAACGTACGGCGCTGGCGGATTTTATCGTTGTGGTTAGAGCTTTTTCACGCTCCGTTTTGAAGATATTATGTGCAAGCGAGCGCATCTTTGTAATCTTGTCGTCGTAAATGGCCGTAGATGAGTTGCTGGGGATGTTGACATTGCAGTAATCTTGATCGCAGCATGATACACACATCTACAACAAATAAAGTTTAACAAAATAATTGTAGCTTTATGATCGAATATAATGGATAATATCTTCTTTGCCTCTTCTGTATTCTCATTCTCTTGCTTTTACTCACAACGTCATACTAATTGCTACGAGTTTAGGAAACGTGAAATGAAGACAAACTGAAATAAATGTAGTTTGGAAGCATTGTTGTTAAAACATCTACTGATCATTCCATAGAGAAATAAATAAATAAATAAATAAAATGTAATAATATATCAACTTACGAGTTGAGTGTCAATTTCGACACAACCGACTTTATTCCGCTGACATTCTTTAGCTGAAGTGCATTTTTTGTTCACTAGTACAGACGTACCCTTAGAGTCCATGATGTGCAAAGTATGACAGAATGTTTCACCTGGAATGCAAGATCGTTAATGTTCAGTAATTTGTGATTTGGATTCCTAAACTCTAACACTTACCTAATATTGACATGTGAAACGTTTTCTTATACCGAAGAAGGCAACAAGCCAGGAATGTTTTACTAGTCAATATTAAGTAAGTGTTAAGTTTCATCTTCTCGACCGCACTCAACAATACTCTAAATTATTTTATAACACTTATTTATAGCCTAATTACCTATTAGTATTTTTGTGGTTCATGTCTTCTTGTATATTGTGTTTATTGTAATTAAACATTTCTGAGTGAAATTAACAAAAGGATATCACTTGTTAAATTCTCTCTAAGAATTTTACCATTTAATCACTAAATTCCGCAAGAAAAATGCTTAAATGTTTCAAGCAAACTATAATATTCTATTCATTAATTTCTCATTTAACTTCCATCTTTAACTGCCATCTCTAAAAACAAACATTTCCAAACATTTCATTTCTCTATATTCTCTGTTTCATAGAAAATTTTAAGATAGAGAATACATAGAAATATTACGATGAAAGTTATATTTATTTATATATTGGAAAAAACGTTTCCAACTCAAAAAGCGAAAAAAATAAATGTGCAATGTTATAGTAAGCAAGTATTTTATTTAGACATATTATTGATTTAGCAGTATCTCTTACTTAAAATAACGAAGAAATTACATTCAAACAAGATTGTTAAAATAGTTGCATATGTACCTGGCTTACATGGCCGAT
Source organism: Diploeciton nevermanni (assembly GCA_027575565.1). Taxonomy (NCBI): domain Eukaryota; kingdom Metazoa; phylum Arthropoda; class Insecta; order Coleoptera; family Staphylinidae; genus Diploeciton; species Diploeciton nevermanni. The sequence continues at coordinate 35,384 of JAODIE010021159.1, forward strand.
CAATGGCAAACTGATTGCAAATATCATTATCAGATACATTCACGCAGATGTAGCAGGTCACGGCGTAGTCATCGCGATTGCCGCCCTTACTGCTGCCTCCATTACCACTAGCAGGTCCAGTACCCGGTGCGCTTCCAGAGTCCACCTCATTTGCCGATGCTGTCGGCAGGTGCGCTACATCATCGGCGAACACCATCGTACCGCGGTTCGTCATTAGAATGCAGCTGAGTAGCATGCTGATTCTCAACATGCTATCAATCTAGAATTTATGAAGAATTTTAAATATCCTCGATCGGAAGGAACTTGGATAAGCGTTTGTTTTTGAGAATAGACATGAGCACATTTTAAAATGAATGATTGCTAACATTACGGTTGTACTGATATAGTTGTGTATGACAAATGACAGTACATTTGTAACGTAAATTATTGTTCTGCTGCCCGCATATCAAATACATTTTATCTCCACGATATATCTAAAGTAAAGAAAATTGCTTGTTATATTTATGCTGCATTACTAAAGTATCGGAATGCACAAACAAAATACTTCCGCAGTTAAATTAAGTATTTACGAAACTTAACTCGGAGTATCGTTGAGTGTGTTTACAAAGTGAAATTCTCCTAATAAAACGTTTTCGACATGTTGTCATACTGAAAGAGAAGAAATTTTTATCAACAAAATGAAACTTAACTATAACCCTTACGAAATTTATTCGCAGAACGATTTACTGAAGAAAGTAGCCAGCCACACTCAACGATATTCTCATTCCTAAAAGTTTTCTAGAGACCAAAAATAAAACAGCAAATGTACAAAAACCAAATACTCATTTCGACATGAAACTAGGAGTTTTCGTTCCAATCATTGGAACTGCAATCTCTCCCTTAACTTTGTTTCTTGGTAGTAGTAGTAGCATGGCAGAAATTTGTGAAATTGTTATTTAGAATCAATACAAACTCAATAATTCCTGCTACGAACAAACAACTGTGGCTAAACAAACTCTTGAACTTTGTATAGTATTATGCCTGCACACAATTTGTAAATTTTAAGAGGTAATTTTTAATTTATTCACAGGAATCATTAGTTTAATTACTTCTGTCAGTTGTGGGTAGAATTGTTACGCGAAGGTAATTACAGCCAATTCACAATGTGTACAAAAGAAATTGCTAAATCAATGTTGATTCATTTTTCCTTTGGGATAAAGTGGTAGCTCGAAACTCAGCTCAATGTCATGAATCTGGAAACAGTCTCTTGATGCTCGGAGAGTGCCACTAACAAATAATTTACTTGTTTGCTTCCAAATTAACCAATCTCAATAGCCTGCACTTTACATTTAGAAAGAACTGTTTTGTTTTCAGAGTAATCAATAAATAAATAGTTATTTATCGTGGATAGTATTGACACAAATAAATGTTTATGTTTTTAATTAAATATAACGCAACACTTTTTGATCATAATATTGCTTGCTACTAGTGAAGAGCAACACCATAAAGCAAAAAAATATAAAAATAGAAAGCATTGCATACTAGCATGAAAATAGAAAATCCCGGGGGCGGTAGTAAATTAAGGTTTGCCAATGCAGGCAAGAATTACGTAGATTAAACACAATATCCCGCCAATACTGATGGTGACGCCACCGATGGCCTGACCCATATTTGTATTTCAACGTAGTAATTACGTGAGAAGATAGTATGATAGTGTAACTTTATTAATTTTTAACTAAGCATTTTGAGATGAACATAATTCATTTATTAATTAATTATATCCTATACAAATTCAAATTAGTTTTTCTGTAGGTAATAGATTAATAAATACAAAACAGGTAGATAAATTGCAAAAAAGCAAAGAGTTTTAGTTAAATTTGGTTGTTATTCAACAAATGGGTTAAAAATAAAAACCATATTGAATTTGACTGTTTTTT